>JBAHVQ010000323.1:683504-714695 GCA_036872915.1 Nanipora kamurai | reverse complement strand
ATTGTGTACTCCGAGGAAGCCCGAACAGGCGAAACGTTTGTATTGAAATAAATATATTTTTTGATCTGTCTGGAGTTCGCGTTCTTCTTTTGCACTTTAGTTTTTATATTCTTAGCGTTGTGTATACTTTGGATCCTCCAGACAAGTGGTATCATCGTTGGATACCCAGATTTTTCATCATTTAATTATATATATATTGTAATGTTTAGATTGAGGACTTGGCTTATAGGGTTGTGTGACGAATTTGTGTGACGAATTGTGTGAATTGTAACGCTTTGAATCAGAGCCTTATTTAGAGTTTGTGCTACTAATTGTGTACTCGGCGTTGTTTTGATTGTGGACTTAGTTTAAGGTTTGTATAATTCATTGTATGACAAGAATAAACTGTTTTAAACTGAGCAAATTCCCAATAGAGTACTGATCTAGTCTAAAATTCATTTCATCTCATTTTGATGGCGATATTTCAAAGTAACATTCTATACTTCCCAGGGTGCGCTTTGAGTATATAGGCCACGCCGATGGTACTCCAAGGACATGCAACAGAATGTACTCCGAGAGTAAACCCAATGCGGGGAGGCTAAAATTAAGATCTAGCTCGATGACTAACAATGAAATTGGTCACTCTTTTCTCTTGGAATCTGACGTTTATAACTTTAACTTATACTATTTTACTTTTATAGTTTTAACCGAGAATATTTACTTACCATATACCAGACGAATTTACTGGTTAAGGGAACACTTTTTGGACAGGAAACAGTCAGGACTATCCAACTAAAAGCGATGTCAAGGGACTTCTTGTCTGTTACATGCAAGAACTCCTGAACAAGATTTACATAAAAAACATGCGGTAGACACCTTCATGACTGAGGGTTCTACCTTGACGAGTAAAATCGTCCAACATCAGCCACAGTCAAATACTGAAGATAATGGTTCGAAAACGATACCGTGCAGTCACGAAAAAGCTGGCTAAAGAATAAAGTATATTCTTTTTTTTTTCTCTGGCTAAAGGATAAAGTACATTCTTTGCCGCTAGCGAACTAAACTCCATGGCGAAAAGCTCACTGATTTACCATACGAAACGAATCTTGGTAAACCTCTAGCCACGTACCACATGGTAGTTGAAGCCTCGAGCCATTTATGTCATTTTCGAATTTTTTAATTCCTCAAACAGCAACAAAAATTAAACAAGCTGCCGAATGTAAATGCAATTTTAAATGGTAATATTTGATCAAAATGATCTCGATTAACCATATTGCAGCCATTGACTGAATTTTAGATATCGAGCTCAGTATTTTCTTTTTAAAGACCTAAGGATCTGAATTTTAACCGAGAAACGTAAAGACGTCTCACCAGTATTGAAATACAGACTGGCATACTACAGCTGCATGACGCCTCTCAATCGACTGGACATGACGTATGTAGCACCCAGACAATATGCAATATTCCCCAGCCTTACTAGTCTAGTCAACCCTTCATTAGTTTTGTATCAATCATTTTGAGCAAGCTTAGAAAAGGTCTAGTTTATCACTTCAGATTTGCCCATCGTCAGTTTTAATGGTTTCATGTCCATTGCTGCCGTTGGGCAGTATTGATTACCTTAACCTGTCTAACGCCAGATAATCTTAATCGACAAGGGGAGACCTTCTAACAAGGGTTAAGGTTTTTATCTTGGCGTGAACCGGATATTTACATCTGATTATTTACATTTATGGTTGCTCATAAGATTATTAGCTTAATACAGGATTAGTGAAAACGTAATATACTAAGTACTAAAAACTAATATACGAAAGAATGTTCATACATCAAATAAATATGAAAAGGTTTCATCCTAGAAAGTGTACTTTATTAACTAAAGCTATCAAAAATGACATGTCTAACAAAGGAGCCCAATGAGTTTTGACTCAGGATTAACGGTAATCGTTATTTGAACAACAGGGCCCAGGGGAAATCCTAGTGAATCTTCTCCCATCATGATGATGGGGGAAAATTTTCTCGAAAAGTTGGTCCCTCATGTCGCCATGACTTCAAAACTTACAACTGCAACAAAATTTTGTCTTTACAAATTTTGACGTACGTGCGACAATTAAAAACGATCTCTATTTTGGTTGAAAGTAATTTCTAATAATATTTTCACATGTATACTTAACGCTGAACACAAATCTGGTTCATGCGGGAACTTGGTAAATATCAGACGACTAGTGAACGTTCGTCAAGCTCGTTTGAGCTCTTCGTAACGAGCTTGACGAACGTTCACTAGTCGTCTGTTATTTACCAAACTCCAGCATGAACCAAATTTGTGGTCAATGTTAAGTATTTCAGTCATTATTATCTTATCATTACTTCCGCTTAAATAGTACATGTGATGAACCTTCATCCTAGCTCACAATCTGAGACTTGGTAGCTCAATGGTCAGAGCGTCTCACCGGTCATCAGGAGGCTATGGGTTCGATTCCCGTCTAGGATTCAGAAATCGTTTTTCTGAGATAACGAGCTTCACGAACGTTCACTATAGTCGTCTAATATTTTCCCATTGCTGTGTGTAGGGCTTCGTCCATTGTGTACAGATATAACTCAACTACACGACTTGACCACTCTAAAAACGTCAGGGTAACTGAGATGCAGACCTGACGTGGTGAGCATTCTGGGATATTTTAGGTGGGCAAATCTTCAAAATAAAATCTATGTTGGCATTGTATTTTGAGTAAAGCTGATTAATTCCAGCATTTAAAGTGCCTGAAAATTTTAATTGCTTCGTACCGTATTATTAGACAGAATACGGCTTTACACTCCAAACTAACCTCTCGATAAGTTCCAGTTTTCTGCCACCTTTCCGTACATAAATTGTTAATTAGAACTGAATATAAAACAAAAAAACTTGAATGGGTAGTTTCTGACTTGAGAAAATTGAAAACGGTGAAGGAAGCAGTTTCCTGAAAAAACCTCGGACAGTAAAGATTAAGTAAAGAATAAAGAAAGTTTATTCTTATCTCGAAATAACACTGGGCTGCAAAACGCTATAATGACAAAGTAATTGTCTGATTACAAACTTCAACATCAAAATGTTTAGCCGTTATATTAAAATTTTGAAAAATTTATCTACGACATAGTTAAAAATTAATTTTCATTTTATTTAATTGACGGTTCTTCTGACTCAGCGAAGTGGATAGTGTGTATCTCCTAAGACAATATAATTGCTCTCTGAGAATTTTTGAAAAACTGATGTAGCAAGATTGCTCACAAGCTACCATAAAACAAAAAGTGCACCGCCTTCCAGTTTCCAAATCGTAATCTTATGACAAAACAGGAACGTACATCCACACTAACGTACAGTCATACTTAGATACACGCATTCATTTATACTGTATGTGCACACATGCACATTTTCCCACATGTCTTCATGCACACATGCAGATTTTGTACAAGTACCCACTTGCACATATGCAAATATGCAGACATACATGTGGCATACATACATGCATGTATAGATGTACAGTATATATGCTGTCTTTCTTGCATATCACACATACATCTGTTGTGCATTTCTTCTTAAATAGAATTCTACTCATATATAATAATATTTGTTTCGGTTTAATTTTTAATATTACCGTTCTTATCATTGCTGTTAGGTGGTGGGCAGGAAAAGGGAACTACACCTGAAAATCCAGAGGTAGATTTGAAAAAAGGCATCGATAATTTAGTTTGTACTGAAGACGAGAAGAAAGACGGGATGGGTGAGTTTCGTATTTGTTTTTTTTTTCCGGCCCTCTTCGAGCTAAAGGGTACCTATCGGGAGTTTCACAAGAATTGATTCGCCGGGTTCGTTTTAGTCTTTTGTCGTTTGATAAAAAGAGTTCTTGAACGTGTAGTATCCAGCTTTTTTCAACCATGAGCTGCCTAGTTTTAGTAATATTACTTTTTTACAGGTTTGGGAGAAAAAAAAAATCTATATTATATCTAGTCCTTTTGTCTCTTATTGTTGCGAAGTTATTACTAAGTTTATGCTATTAATTGACAGTTTCTGTTAATTTTTGCTTGAGCGACATAAGTGGGCCTCAAAATCGTGAACGAAACCTTGTCAGAACATTACTTCGTCAAAAAATTAGAATAAGCTCCTTATACATATACTAATATTACCATATACCAAATAAATTATGATACAAAATATTTAAAATTATCATATGAAGTCTACTTAGCCTACTTCAATAGTCGATTCATTTTGCTATTTGTGTTTCTTAATTTGAGTTTTGAAAGATAAAACATATACTAACATTACCATATACCAAAAAAATTATGATACAAAATATTTAAAATTATCATATGAAGACTACTTAGCCCACTTCAAGAGTCGATTCATTTTGCTCTTTGTGTTTCTTAATTAGTGTTTTGAAAGATAAAACAGAAAGTTGATCGTATTAATCGATAATTTCAAGTGGCAAACAGTTCCAGGACACAGTTCCTTGATATGAAAAGCTTACATTACAGATATTGGTATTGGGTTTGTCAATGAAAAGTTTCCTATCGTTGCTTCTTAAACTATATGTGTTATTGTGATTGATTTTCAAAAACTCGGTCAAATAATTCGGTGTAACAACTATTAGTAACGATTATTAGTAACACTTATTAGTAATAATTATTAGCGACATTGATACTTATTTGATGTTTCTTAACTTCACAAGATTCGTCGTCACAAAAATCCAGATTGGGAAAATACCTTTTTGCCACTATATTTTTCGATCAACTGGACTATTGAAACCATTTACACATACATACATAATATTACATGGTATTAAATCTACATTGAGGAAAATGAAATGTAATAGTTTTTATTCTTTAAGTGTCACCATTCAGTTGCCCAGGTGGAACACTTCAATAATATTTTTATTTTGGCTATCTCCAGATGGTTTTATTCAGTGACGCCAGTGTGTCGGCTAGCTTTCGTTTAGCCAAACTGAATGTGTCGATCTTCGGACGCAATGGTCTCGGTCTCGTTCGTGAACTCATTGATCATGATTATGACCTTGATCTCGGTCTCGGTCTTAGCCTCGGTCTCGGGTCCAACGGTTTTATTCTTGATTTTGGCGACGGATACAGTTACGGCGCCACAGAGGGGGTCGTGAGTGGAAATGTGAGTCTCAGTTCTCAGCCAAAGCAATTTTCTGATTTCCTAAAATCCGTTAATTGAGAGAAGGGAAGGAGAAGCCAGACATTGCTATAGGTCATTTCAGTTGTCTGTTAAACACGGTGATTTCTCACCGTTGTTCACATGCAATCAAGTAGCTTTGGAAAATGTCTAAGCTGAGTAATCACTGCAAACTAGAGAAACATATCGCTGCCCTATATTCTCATTATACGAAGTCTAGCTGTTACCATTTGACGTACATCACATGCATCACATGTTGTTCCGACGTCAAACTTAGTCCCCCCACCATGTTAGCGCCACCACTGCTTGAATAAACTGGTTTTGACTCCAACAATGCTTTGCAATAAAAAGTCGAAATATCGTCTGAGGCTGAGTCAACGCCACTGAAATTGCAGGATATGAATACTCAGTTTGACATCTTCGAAGCTGGAACTGATAAAACATGATATTGAATGTTGTGCACAAATCTTTTGCATAACAGTTACTCAGAAAAATGTTTTCTAAGCCCCAGACACAAGGATCCGATATAACTAAATACACGACAGGAATTGTTACATATATTTTTGCATTTTCACACACACAGAGACAACACACACACACACACACACACACACACACACACACATATATATATATATATATATATATATATATATATGTATATTATTCATCAGCACTACACTGATGAGGCCCAAAAGGTCGAAACGGTTCCGTCTGTAGTTATACATATATATATTTATATATATATATATATACGTGAACGTTTTGGTTTACGAAATGCAAAGAGGGCTCAATACCAAGCAGATAGAGCAAATAATGTTATGTCACTAACCTCAAAAAGTCATATATATATATATATATATATAACCAATATCAGTAATATCAGTAATAGATAAAGCATGACCAGCCGATTTGTATCTGATTTGCAAGGCGAGCTGCAAACGAGCCGTAGTAAATCAGGTACAGATCGGATGCGAATATTTTATCTTGTTTATCAAACGGACATATCTAAATAGCCATATTTTCAAACTATGTTTCAAGTTGAAGTGATTTTAGCTTAATTGAGGAAAACGTTTAGGTAAATGAGGACAATGTTGTATCCGAGTTACAGATATCGATTAAACATTAATTTCTTTTGAATTTTCCTCATGAGTTATTAATGAGTTTGACTGATAATGATATTTCAAAATTTTAATAATCCTGTCCGTTATAATTTTGTCCGTTTGGATTTTAAATTTGAATTTGACCTTGAAACTTGTAATTTTTTAAACTTGTAAGTTTTTAAACTTGTAATTTTTAAAACTTGTAATTTTTGAAACTTAAATTTCTGAAAAATTGAAATCTTGTAACTCTATGTATGCAAAAATATACAATTGAATTTATTTGTAAATTAGTTAGACGTTTATCTTTACTGAAGATGACATAAGCTTTGCGAAAACATGTTTGCGATTGGAAAGAAAAAACGTCGTTTATATCAAATTTTCTTGTCCTGCGCGTTCCAATTTTGAAACTAGATAAAACGCTACTGATTTCTTGTTTTAAACACACTACAAACAGTTTGAAAACAACAGTGTTAAAGTCATTAATAATTCATGAGGAAAAATTCAAATTGTCTTAACTCTAAAATACTCAGATTGAGTCTTTTTCAAGTTAAAATAACTTTAAGATCATTACTTGTCTTCGGCTCGTGCTTGTATATCCGATACAGCACCACCGCTCATGTTGTAGATAGAAAATAATACAGATATCGATCTATAATTTTTGCTTGTCTTTTTCTTCATCTTTAAATATTGGTGAAAAAATCGCTTCAATTTCCAATTGTCTGTTAAGATGCCAGATCGAGCTGATGAGTTCAATGGGAGAGTTCTTCCGCTGCGTCTTTAAGTTTTAAGTAATAGATAAAGTATGAGCAGCCAGTCTGTATCTAATTTACAAGGCAAGCTTCAAGCGAGCCGTAGTAAATCAGATAAAGATCTGATGCGAATCTTTATCCTTATCTTACTTATCAAACGGACGCATCTAAATAGCCATGTTTTCAAACTATTTTTCAAGTTGGAGTAATTTTTAGATGAGAAAATTCAGGAAAAAGTTTATGTAAATCAAGGCGAAATCTCTTACCGATTTACAGACATTGATTAAATATTCATTTCTTTTAAATTCTCCTCATGAATTTTTAATGAGTTTGATAAACTTGATTAAAGACCACTATTCGTGTTTGAAACACTATAAACAGTTTAGAACCTACTGCTAACACTGATATTGATCAATAATTTTGCGCATCTCTTTTTCATCATCTTTATAAATCGGTAAAAGAATATTTTTTTCCCAGTCGTCGTCAATAAAGAACGGCAGAACGACGAAACGAGTTGAATAAGAGTATTATTATTGCTTCATTTGGGTTCTTCAAAATTCTGGCCGTGTCATGTCTGAACTGCAAAATTTAGATCCGTCTGTCTTAAGTAAACTTCATCTATTTGTGCAGATAGCTAAAAGGGAGAAAATGCCAATTAACATATGCACCTCTCGTGCCATTTCGTTAGCTAAAATCTTTGGTAATTTTGCTATTTTTGGTGAACATGAATATCCACATGCAATTTTGGATAGCAAGTATTTCGCAATGTATTTGCATCGGTGTTGTCGCACTTAAATTGTATATCGAAACAACACCACAGCTCTATTGTAAATAACAAACAGTCTTATGTATTAGCTTATTGACAATGGTTTCCAGCCCTCTTGTAGTCCTTGTCAGAGTGGCCATGTTTAGTCCTAACTGGCATTTTGCTGAGATAATCGCGATAATCCATCCCACTTATTATCTGATCGCTTAACCAGGTGCGTATATATAGCTAAATAACTCCCCGATTTGCGACAACTTTGAGCTTGTTGTGAAGTATCGCAATCATGAACCTTCCAGAGGCGTGAAACTGTTTCTGTACTTCTTTCAACTGAATTTCGTTATTGATTTCTTTAGCGAACTCTTTTCTACAGTTTACAGGTTGAATCAGTGTTATCATGTAAAAAGACGGTATTCATGAAAATTGCTTAAATTGTTAATGCATTATACGCAAATCATTATTACTTTCTATCATTTTAATCCTAGTGCTACTCAATATAATAATATTATCATTAATAATAATAATATTTTCTAATAGTTTTTCTCTATTTAATCATTATATTTCTTATTAGAATGATAGTAAGGTTTTTTCCTTCGTTACACGAGTACAAAACATAGACTTTGCTTGTAATTCCATGTTCATGTTCAAAAAACTGAATGTGAAAGACGGGAAGACAATCTTCGTACAGCAACTGTGGCCCGGTCACAGCTGGTAGTCCAATAAGGACCTATATCATTCCCTTTCTGCTGAAGAGGTAAAAGACAAGAGCATACTTAAACAGGAAGAGAAGAAAAAAAACCTCTTGACTATAAATATAAGCTCTCGATTTATCCTGAAGTGCGCAAACTCATCGATGAAACGACCATTCCCTTGCATCCTTCCCCGTAAGGATGTGCTCCGTGGCTTTGGCAGTTCCAACTTACGTCTTTTACCCCTGAAATTAACCCTTTTCTGGAAAAAGGGAAAAAAAACTATAAAATTGTCGTCGACGTAATATGCTGAAGAAATTCTCTGTGGGAGGAGAAGCTCTAGCCAAATAAATGCCACGACATCCTGTCGATGTTATGTGACAGGATCTTGGCGAACATCCAGAACGTGGCAATGTAGCAGTAATTCATAAATAGGATTATCGTTAGCAGGGCTCAAAGTTAACTTTTTACTTTGGGAGCACGTGTGCAACCAACTCTCACTTTTTAGGCGCACATCTAAGATTTTAGGCGCTCAGCTTAAAACACCAGGAGCACCAACACTACAACATAAAAATACATGTAACATCTCCATTATAGTATATACGGTGTATAATACAGTGAAAAGACTAAGCTTGCACTCGTTTAAAAAAAACCCAGGATGGCACGGCGAAGAGCCTTCACACATATGTCGGCGGGGTCCCAAAAAACGTCAAAGTCAAAGATGAAACTCTAAGGACGCGATTGATGGGCAAACTAACAAATGAAATTCGAGGCCACAGAGGGAATTCAAGGCAAATTAGACAATGTGATTTTAATAATAAATTTACATCATTTATAATATTTTATAACCTGACTGAGTTATTGGTTTGTCTTATGGCAGGCTGTTATGTCTTGTTTGAGTCGCACCAATCGCACTAAACAGAGTCGCGAAAGTGTGACGACATGTGATTTTTAGGGGTAAAATCAAAAATTTAGTTGTTCAGTAGAACCGCAGTGTTTTTCCAAATTTTATTAAAACTTTAAACTAATATAAACATGTAAACACGATTTTCTCCAGGCCCTACGAGTGACTGCCCAGAACCGGTTTCTGCCGCTCTTACTGGTACAGATCACCCAGTGGCTTACTGTCTATTTGAAAATAACTAAATTAAATACAACGTGAGTCTTCATAACATTCCCCTCCTCGCACTACGAGGGGTGCTCAGTGCGTCGTAATGTTATACAAGCTGCAAAAAATAAAAACGTGTCCGAAGTCACTTTTTATTCAGCAAGGGAACCAACTTGTGGATCGGTCGAACCACTGTCTTGTCACCGCATTGAACTTTGGCCACCCGAGTGTGACCATCTTTTAAACGGTACGTCTCAACAATACGGCCCAAAGACCAGCGCCGTCTTGGGAGGTTAGGTTCCAAGGCGAGAACAATGTCATCTTCTTTGATGTCCTTCGCGATGTCCGTCCATTTGGGTCTTCTGTTCAAAGTCGGAAGATATTCTTTCAACCACCTCGACCAAAACTGAGAGATTAACTGCGGCACTCTTCTCCATCGTTTTTGTAAATTGAAGCTTGTGGAATCAACAGTTTCCGGGGCTACTTCTCCGCTCATTTGCCCATGCAGAAAATGATTTGGTGTCAACGGTGTTAAATCCCTTGAGTCTGAAGACTGATATGTTAAGGGGCGGGAGTTGAGCAAGCTTTTCACACCAGTAAATGCAGTAAGTAACTCTTCGTCCCGAATATCACCATTTCGCAGAACTGCATAAATGGTGTTTTTGGCTGACTTGATTATTGCCTCATGAATTCCGCCCAAATGTGGCACTGCCGGAGGGTTAAAATGCCACATAACTTTGTTGAACATGTGGGTTGTCTTCCGTTGAATCCGGCCATAGTCCAGCTTACCAACTAGATCGCGTAACTCATTCACAGCACCAACAAAATTGGTACCATTGTCGCTGGTAACTTCTGATGGTACTCCTCGACGGCTTGTAAATCGTGTAAAGGCGTTAAGAAAACTGTCGGTATCGAGTGCCCACGCCATCTCTAAGTGAATAGCTCTGGTGGCGAGACAAGTGAACAAACAAAGCCATCTTTTTTGTCTCCACCGTTCTCTCCCCTGGGTAGTGACAAATGGTCCAGCGTAGTCCACGGCGCATTGGTCGAAGCGACGAAAAGTGAACCTGAGGCGAACTTGTGGAAGTGGAGCCACTACTTGGTGAGCAAGCTGTTTTTTTCTTTTCTTGCACTCGTTGCACTCGTTTTCCATACTTCTGATCTCTTCACGAGCTGCTATTATCCAGACTTGCGACAAAATGAAGTTAGTCCCAGCTGCGTCATTCGCCATGTCGTGGTAGTGTTTCACGATGAGCTTGGTTACATGATGCCCCCGTGGCAGGATAATCGGGAACACTTCACGTCGCAAGGGAGATATTCTGCGAACATTAGTCGCCCTTCCAGGCGTACTATACCGTTGTCGTCGATTCGGGGGATAACTTGGTCAAGGGACTCTTTGGTGAAATTGCTTTGTTACTTTTTAGGGCCTTGTACTCTTCTGGAAAAGTTTCAAACTGTGCTGGTCGTATAATATCTTCTTCGGCGTCAATGATCTCTTCAGGCAGGAGCTCTGCACTGACAATCTTTCTGCTTTTGGGCTGCATGTTGCAGAGAACTCGAACGACTCGCGCATGAATACGAACCAAACGCATCCCGGACGAATACCGATTATTTATTCTCCAACCTTGTTCTACTTCCTTCGGTTTCTCACCACGCTGAACAGCGTTTAGTCGAGTAAGAAGGACCATTGTTTTCTTGGTTTCCTTCATTTCCTTTGGAGGGTTACCATTAACTCTAAGCCAGTGTTTTTTTTCTTTCAATAACCAATCTGGGCCATTCCACCAAAGGGAAGTACTCTCTATCTCTTTAGGACTTACACCCCTGCATATTAAATCTGCGGGATTCTGCTCGGTAGGTACATGCTGCCACTGTTGAGGATCGCTGAACATCTGAATCTCGCCAAGTCTATTGGCTACAAACGCGCGAAAGTCCTTCCCGTGTCCTCTTATTCACCAAAGAACGTCAAGGCTATCTGGATAGAAGGTTACGATGCTCATAGGTACTTCTAGGACTCTGATTAAAGCTTGTGTCAATCTCAATCCAATCACTGCTGCCATTAATTCTAGTCGAGGGACAGTCACAGGCACCAGAGGAGCGACTCTACTTTAAGAGGCTAACAAGCGACACGATGTTGGATGTGGTTGCTCATACTCGAAGCGTGCGCACACTGTAGCACCAAAGGGACTCGTAGACGCGTCGACGAATGTTATCAACATGAAGGAAGTGATGGTTGAGGCGTTTCTAATGCAACGAGGAATTTTCACTTGCGATAAACTTGAAAATTGGTAGAGCCACGATCGGATTTCGTTAGCTATTTCATCCTGCCTGTCATCCTCCCAGTCATAGCCTCTAGCCCATAAAACTTGAAGTAGAATCTTTCCACGAATGATCACAGGTGAATTCAGCCCAAGAGGATCGAATACAGCGGCAATCTTTTTCAAAACATTCCTCTTTGTAATCAGCATACATGGCACAGAAGGTGAAGAGACTGCGAGGGTATCTTCGTCGCTAACCATGACACTCCCAACGCTTTTGTGACTGCCTGCTCATCGTTTACGATTACTAGCTCTGATGCTCGATACTCTACCGGGATTGTAGCGAGAACTTGTTTGGAGTTCGACACCCACTTTCTAGCTTGCATTCCAGCGACCTGCCACAGGTCTTGTAGTTGATGGCGGAGTGCTACGGCCTTGGTTTCGTTTTCGACACTGTCAATAGAATCATCCATATTGGTTGACTTGAGGACAGTTTCCGCTGCCAATGGGTAACGATCTTGAAAACGCCGTGCATTTTCGTGGGCCACGAATTGCGATTCCATGAGCGCTGAGTTTTTACCAAAAACCATTCGGGTGAATTCATATTCATCTGGCTCTCGGTCGCTCTCGTAGTCACGCTAAAGGATTCTGAAATACGGACGATCTTTATCTTCTATTTCGATTTGTAGGAACATCTCCTTGATGTCACAAGCAATGCCAATCGGGTTCCGTCGAAAACGAACTAGGACATCGAATAATTCGGTTTGAAGTTTCGGACCTGCGTGGATGGCGTCGTTCAAGGACACTCCTTCGTGTTTAGCGGAATAGTCAAACACTATTCGCACCTTGATGGTCGTTTTTTTCAGCTTGACTATGGCAAAATGAGGCAGGTACCAGACAGAGGGAGGTAATTTTTCTTCTGGCGATACCTTTCGCAGGTAACCCTTTTCGAGATACGCCTTAATGGTGTCTTGATACTCCTTCTTGACAAAGCTATCCTTGCTATTTAAACTTCTCTCAGTACTTTCCAGGCGTTTCAGTGTCATTTCTCGATTACTAGGAAGTTCAGGAGGGTCTTCCTTCCGTGGCACAGACACACGATATCTGTTTCCGGTGTAGGTTATCGAATACTCTACTTTTCCGAGCAATGTCTTTTCTACTTTGGTCATCACTTGTGTACAGTTGATCTCTGTCCCATAACTCTCGACTCCCCAGAACTTTCTTAAGGCGTCACTGACATCGCAGCAGCTTTGAATGGCATTGTCTTGCCATGGTTCCCTGGTTAAAAAAGAGTGGATTATCGGTATGTAGGTTCTGCTTCCTTTTGTTGCTTGTCTCGCTGTGGATCCTTTAAGTGTCCATCCAAGTGGTCCTAGACGTGCAATTGGGCCTCCTGCTGGTCCTTGAACATCTACCATTGAGTAATGTAGGTCTGCATTGTCGACTCCTATCAATAGATCCACAAAACCATTCTTTGCGAGCTTAGGAAAATCACATTGTTCTAAATGCGGCCATTGCTGTTTTTTTCCCGTTCCAATCCTCAACCCTATAAGTACCTGTCACTTGACGAGGGCATGTCTTGATTTCAATCGTCTTTTCAAATTCTCCACCTACACTTTCAATATTGAGCTTGGCAAGCATGGAGTGAAAGGTTTTAACTGAACTGTTCAATACATGAAATTGCACCTTCTGGAATGGTTCTCGAAGTCCAAGCTAACTGGCGACATCTTCATTCAAGAAGGTCTCGTTGGAAACATCATCCATTGACTTTTCAAGCATTGACTTTTCAAGCATTGACTTTCACCTTATTCCCATTGGCTTTTAACCATGCCGGAACAGTACGTAGCGAATAACGTTCACCATGATTTTTCAGATTTTGTGTGGTCATCGCAACTCTACTGCGTTGGTCTGCCCCCTCCCGTGGAAGCACTGGGGGTGTTTGTAAAGAATCTGATGACAGGGTGGGGCTTTCCTGATGCAGAAAACGGTGATGCTCGAGCTGGCATCCGTTGACATTGAATTGTTGTGATCTACGGCAGTCCTTGCCACGATGATCCTGACTCAGGCAGCGAAAGCATAATTGCTTCTCCTTAGCGACCTTCCACCGATCTTCAACAGGTTTTTTTCGGAAAGATTGGCAAGCCCAAATACCATGAAACAATCCACCACAGAACACACACGGCGGTTTATGTTTAACACCCTTCTCACCTTCTGACTTCGAGTTCGATCGGTTGCCAGCTGCGGTGAAAAAGGACCTTAGTTTCTCCTTTACACTACCCTTAGTGGTTCTTTGAGAGTTGTTCGCGTTTCCTTCAGCTTCTATACCATGGGTCATTTCGGTTGCTTTCACCCTAACTTAGACTTCTTCTTTCAGCCAATCCCTCAGACTGATAACTGACCTCCTTTTGCTGTGTTCACCCATCCATCGTGTGTAGCTCTCCAACTCGCGTTCAGTCAACTTTTTGACCAATAAGCTATGTAGGGTTCCGTCTCCAAGTTCGCCATTTTTCCATTCTGCTTATAGTTTAACTTCAGTCATCCTTACCAGGTAAGTAAACTTTTCGAAGTACATCAGTGTTACGTAGTGCAGTCATTCACTCTAATTAATCTAAATATGCCTGTTGTCGGCGTCTCTGACCTCCAAACTTGGATTTCAAAATTGCTTTTGCTTCCACATACTCGGCTGCAGAGACCCTAAGCCCTCGGATAGACTTCAGAGCACTTCCAGTCAGGCTCTGGCGGAGTCTTGCCATCTTTAAACCAGTTGGCTCTACAGACCTGTCAACGAGACTCTGAAACAGGCAACAAGATTCTTCAAACTTGGTTTTGTCTCCATCATATGTTGGTACTTTTAATGGCTTAAGTCGGTGAGTAATGGTTTGCCCATGGGTTGTATTAGAGACGATCCACATTTTTGCCTGCTGTGGCTCGGCTGCAACGGTAGAACTAGAGTTATTTTGTCTGTCAGTCGGTTGCACCAATGAGTTGTTTGTTAAACTAGGGTTGTACGGTTCCTGCGTCGGTTGCACTGCACTATCAACAGTTGTGTTGGAGCCGTTCTGTCCTTCTGTTGGACCAACCTCATCGTTGGCCGTTGGACTAGGATTACCCTGACGATCCGTTGCCCGTATTGCAGTGTTGACTGCTGTGTTGACTGCTGTGTTGTCATCGTGTCCAGTTACTGGATTCACTACCATGGTTGTTACCGAACTTCCGCCAATGAGTACGGTTTGTGCCTTTTCAATGGCTCATTGGCAGTCTAATTCCAGCTCATCTGATTCCTTCATTATAACTTTCCTGACTTTCAAAATCCTTTTGGTCAAGGTAACAAGCAGACAGATTATCCATGACATTCTGAGTGTCCTCTAACGAAGTCCATAACTGTTCTACACGATGCTCAATTTCTTGTATGTCAATGGCAGTCCGTCGAGAACTCAGTAACTTTTTAGGTGATATCTGATTTTCGTTGTGTTTTGTCTACTAGCTCGCTTCCGACGGCTTAAGTCAAGTGTGGCTTGGTGACTTTTCATTCCTTCGTCGACTTTTGGCTCTTCAGCCACGTTATCGAGTTCTGGCTCCTCTTGGTTCATATTGCTCCTTGGCTAGGGTTGTTGTATTTTTTCTCAATCTAATGCCACTTTCTTACTAACAACCGCACAATCTGTTCGTTAAAAAGGGCCGTTAAACTAACGATAAATCAGCATAAATTCGATATCCAGAACTCTTTGTGGAAGACGATAGATTAGCATAAATTCGATGTCCAAAACGCCTTGTCCCAAACGATAAATTAGCATAAATTTGATCTCCAAAATTCCTTAAGCCTGACGGTAATTAGTACAAATTCAATATCCAACTCCTTACACCCCACGGAACAATAAAACCACCATAAATCGATATACCAATGCAAAGATTTGCCGAGGTAACAGTACCGTTTCTTATATGAAAACAAGTGTTAACAAGCTGTAAACTGACGATAAAGCAGCGTCCAGTCCTACGTATAGCCAACGAAATCCTTTCCGATTTCGAATCCACTAGTGTCCTGGCAGGATCGCCAATAATGTTCGGTAGAACCGCAGTATTTTTCCCAATTTTAATAAAACTTTAAACTAATATAAACATGTAAACACTATTTTCTCCACGCCCTACGAGTGACTGCCCAGAACCGGTTTCTGCCGCTGTTACTGGTACAGATCACCCAGTGACTTATTGCCTATTTGAAAATAACTAAATTAAATACAACTTGAGTCTTCATAACACTAGTCGCACATGCGACCAACTGGTCGTTAACTTTCAGCCCTGGTTAGTAATAAAGTAAAACTAAGGTCAGGTTATGCTTTCGGTTAAGCTTTCGGTATCCTAGACTTCACTGTTTTTTTGTGGTTCAAATTTCACAATCTATATAATTTTTATGTACGTTTGTCAGTTTGTATTTTATCCATATCATATGGTGCGTGCATTGTTGTGGGGAATATGTACCTCACTGTAATTTGATATATATATATATATATATATAGATATAGATATAGATATAGATATAGATATAGATATAGATATAGATATAGATATATATCTATAACGTAATATATAACTAAATGTATATATACCTAACTGTAATCCTATTCATGAATTACTGCTACATTGCCACGTTCTGGATGTTCGCCAAGATGCTGTCACATAACATCGACAGGATGTCGTGACATTTGGCCGTAGCTTCTCCTCCCACAGAGAATTTCTTCAGCACATTACGTCGACGACAATTTTATAGTTTTTTTCCCTTTTTCCACAAAATGGTTAATTTCAGAGATAAAAGACGTAAGTTGGAACTGCCAAAGCCACAGAGCATATCCTTACGGGGAAGGAAGCAAGGGAGTGGTCGTTTCATCGATGAGTTTGCGCACTTCAGGATAAATCGAGGGCTTATATTTATAGTCAAGAGGTGTTTTTTTCTTCTCTTCCTGTTTAAGTATGCTCTTGTCTTTTACCTCTTCGGCAGAAAGGGAATGATATAGGCCCTTATTGGAATACCAGCCGTGACCGGGCCACAGTTCCTGTACGAAGATTGTCTTCCCGTCTTTCACAATCATTTTTTCGAACATGAACATGGAATTACAAGCAAAGTCTATGTTTTGTACTCCTGTAACGAAGAAAAAGACGTTACTATTATTCTAATAAGAAATATAATGATTAAATAGAGAAAAACTATTAGAAAATATTATTATTAATAATAATATTATCATATTTAGTAGCACTAGGATTAAAATGATAGAAAGTAATAATGATTTGCGTATAATGCATTAACAATGTTGGCAATTTTCATGAATACCATCTTTTTACATGATAACACTGATTCAACCTGTAAACTGTAGAAAAGAGTTCGCTAAAGAAATCAGTAACGAAATTCAGTTGAAGGAAGTATAGAAACAGCATCGTAAAATCGGACCCCCAATCTCAACTTGCTTCCTACGCCACTGTCACTTATCTATATATACTGTATATACATACATATATATATATACACACATATATTAATTTGTTATATATATATGGAAGTAGTACTTCAATAGTGTTTATTGAGTGAATAATTAAACAGTCTGTCAGTTGCCTGATGATCGCCATAGCGCGTGTAACTCGGAGTAGCGACAGCTAATTATTTGTCTCTATCTGTGTTATTTGTGTTATATAAATATGTATATATATATATATATATCTATATCTTCAGTTACCATGTTCAGTTATATATATATATATTTAGTTTATATATTCAGTTACCTGACGATTGCCTTGTACATGAAACTACGAGTAGTAACGAACGTACTTTTCAGGAAATATTCATTTATGTACCATTTAAAATATGAGAAGCAATGTTTTATTAAGTATAAAAACCCGAGACGGAAGCCGAGGGTTTTCCATACTTGATAAAACACGTGCCGTGATTTTTTTAAATGGCTTAAAAAACAATTAAGGTTCAATAACTATTTTGTCTAATATCGATGGAATTTTCGATTTAAAACAATGTAATTAGTAGAGCGACACAGAGAAATAATTGGGAGAAATCGAGTTTGTTTGCTCCCGGGAATTGATCAGCAGTAACAGTAATCAAATAAATAAGAGATGCAAATGAACAGAACTTGCTCAGCAGAACTTACGTGATGTGGTTCAGTTTGGTCTAGAATGCCACGGTGGCAATTTCGAAACGCTCTAAGTGCGGAAGAAGAAAAAATGCTTTACAAGCATCTATTTCGAAGTCAACGCGTTATGCGACGAAATGGGCGTTTAAAATATTTGCTGATTGGCAAAGAATCCTGCCAACGAGTAGTGCTCCTTTAAATTTGATTTGTTAAAGGTTCAAGACTAAGAAACGAATATTTGTAACAAGAATGCAGAGTCACTGAATTTATAGTTGTCAAAATTCGTACAGGAGGTGTGCAAATCCAACGGCGAACGGTTCCCAGTCAGAAATTTGCACCTAATTATTAACGGGCTTCAACGTGATTTACAGGAAAGTGGCAACGATGTTTCCTTGCTTGGAAGACATGAAGGAAGGTTCGTTAAACACTATTCCGTGTCAGCAAATTCCAGTTCGTACACCTTTTAGTCGTAATTTTGTATATTTAGGCTAAACATATTCAGAAGGGCACTAAATGCAGAGATTAAACAAGCAACCGTGGATCCAGCGGCGAATGAAAGCAAAAAGGAAGAGAGAAGTGATATTACAGAGGAAGATGAGCGTACTATGTGGAACAAAGGGCTATTGGGTTGCAATACAGCTAAGCGCTTGTTTAGAACAATTTATTTTTATAATGGTAAACTGTTTGGGCTTCGCTCAAAAGAACACAGAAATCTTTGGTGTTCAAATGTTCGCGTCGAAGCTGATTGTGTGATATAGGTGATGTGCAACCAATCCCTCGAGATTCAAAAGACAAAGATATTTTCGCCATGTTGGATGAAATTGTAATTGCAGATAAAGAAAAACCTTTGTTAAGTTCATTCAACATGCCGGCCATGACGTAACGTGCACACCACCTATAAGATGAAAGTGTGCCAAAGCCCTATCATGGGGGTCTAAAACACTTAAAGTATAAACCTAGAGTTGTTAAGCATGTTTGTTGGTCTGGGAAAGATGAAAACCATTGTCCATGTATTGTTAATTGCTATGCCATGTATTTGGAAAAAGTCAAAGAGCTAAGTAAGAAAGTAGAGGCATTTTACTTCAAGCCTAATCCGAAGGCAGACGAATTCAGTTTTTGTCGCTCTCCCGTGGGAATTAATACTTCGAATAAAGTTTTCCAGTCTGGTGTGCGGAAGCTGGTCTACAGCGAAAAATATCGCACTGCCTTAGAACAACATGCGCAACTAGATTGCTTCAAAATCATTCAGACGAGAAAGTATTTCGTGAGCGAACTGGCCTTCGCTCAAATGCCTTACTACAGTATGAAAAAATGAGCAAGGAACAGGAAACAGAGGCCAGTAAAGCTGTAGGACCACCAGATTTAAGTACAATTGCCAAAGAGTATTCAACTATCGATAGCGGTGATCCTGTTGACCTTGATCTTTTTGATTTAGACATACCAGATGATATTCTTGTGAATATACCTGAAACCAGTACCTCATGCGCAACTAACAGTGCGGCTACGTCTGTTATTTCTGCGTCAGACGCAACGTTTAATAGTTGTGCTTTTAACTTTAGATAGTGATGATTAGTGCAGGGTGTGATGTAATTTTTTCTACATACCGAAAGTGTGTTGTAAATTAAACTTATTTCTGGCATCATTTGCTGTGTTTTTTCTCGGCATTTAGCCGATAGATAAATATTTATACATTACAGACGTGTGTCTTTATATAAGACACACGTGTCTTTATATAAAAACACATGTGATTTCATGTAAAGGTTTATGTTAATCAAGGATCAATTGTGCACGTATTGTACCCCATTATTCCCCTGGACCGAATTCAAGACCCTCCCTGGGCTTTAGATATCTATCATGCTTTATGTAATATTTAAGAACCGAGTAGGAGTGCTTTATCTGATATAAAACACGAGGCGACAACCGAGTGTTTAGATCCGATAAAGCACGATTTGCGAGTTTTTTAAATGACTTATAAAACGAACCCCTCAACACGCCAAGCTGCGAAGAACGTTTGAAAATGAATGTTTTCTAAGCCGAGAAAATTCGACGAGAAGAACGAGCGTATCTTTATCACATATTCTAAAACTCATCTACAATTCATAAGAAAAGTTGAAAAGAAATTAAGTAAGAAAAGAAATACACAACTGATTCAATAAACATCAGTTTTGTATCACATTTACAGACACTAATGTATTATTAATCAGTTCTGTATCACAT
This sequence comes from Nanipora kamurai, assembly GCA_036872915.1. Taxonomy (NCBI): domain Eukaryota; kingdom Metazoa; phylum Cnidaria; class Anthozoa; order Scleralcyonacea; family Helioporidae; genus Nanipora; species Nanipora kamurai. Next base: position 694,543 of record JBAHVQ010000323.1, on the reverse strand, counting down.
TTTCAGATACTGATGTATTATTAATCAGTTCTGTATCACATTTACAGACACTAGTCTCTGAATCTACAAGTTTTGCATCGGCTTTCCCACACAAATTGAAATTTTACGGTAATATATGACTTGTTTTAATTTCTCTTTTTACTTAACATTAATGTGAAATGTAGTAATATGGGACGTTTTATAAGTCATTTACAAAATTCGTGTCCGTTCTGTATCCGGACACAGTTACTCGAGTTTGCCTCGTGACTGTATACCCCGATACATAACGGCCACTCATTTTGTAAATTCTACATAATATACGACACGGTTGTGATTTTCCTTTGTGCTGTCCTCGTGAATTATTAATGAGTTTTATAAGTGGTATAAAATCCTTTCCTCGTGACGAAACAAGAATGTCCGGCATGTTTGGTTTCACTTGAGGGCGGGAAGTCCTGTCTCCATATACAGAACTCACTGTTATTCTCTCGATTTCATTACTTCCGCCCGCTAGCATTACACAAGTCTCAGCGGTTCCCCAGGTAAACCTCTGCGGAGGAGAGAGCCCCTTTCGTGAAGCGATATGTGCTTATTCGGCAACTACATCCATCACTTCATGGTCAAAATGCATCCTTCGATTGCGCTTTCTTACCACTCTTGTCATTGCTTACTTTAGTGCAACTATTTTTGTGATCCTTAAGGGGTCCAATACCAAAAATCTAAAATTTTCCTATTTTCCAAAATTAAAGGAAAACAATCTACGACGTCACCTTTATTGAACTTCAGTAGTTATTCACTAAAAAATGCATCAGTAAAGCGAGAATTTAGGAAATATACTTGCATTCATTATGGTTTTACCCTGAACGCATAACAATGTTTGATTGGTTTACCCCATTCTTTCATTGTTCCATTTAAATTGTTCGGTATAAGTTATTAATATATGCAAAAACTTTAAAGTTGTTTTTCTAAGCGTATCGAAAATCCCATTTTGGTATATTGCATGCAAGAAAACTATGAAGTATCAAAGCTATCGCGATGAAATTTTCAGGAAAGATTCAGCATATTTAACTCTAGGGTTTGAACTAAAAGAACTAAATTTTATTGAATAGTTTGAAGCAGTGACAGTTTTCGTGCGTACCACCAAATTGTCTTTTAATATTTGGTCCGTAAAACTGTTGAAAAAGGTTCAATGCAGATAGTTTTAGTTCAAACCCTAGACATTATTTTTTGTTAGTAAATGAAAGCTATTCGATGATTTTATCACTAATGCTTATGTAGTAATCATGTTTACAAAATCGCATGAATTTCATCGTATAAGGTGCTTTATTCTGATAGCTATGGCAACAATATTTTGCAGCAATATATTTTTTTTTGTCAGGGAAACGAGCCTAACAACATACCAAAACACGAGTTTCATACTATGAAAGTGTAGGAAGAAATTTTTTTTCGTATTGGACCCCCTTAAATTTAGCGCCTGTAGGAATTTTCTTGTAGTGAGTAAATTAGTTTCGTAATTTTATGAATAAGATTTAGCAAACGAAAATCACATATTTTAGCACTTATGAAAAAGAAAAAGTTGGGAAATCATATAAAAGAGCCCAAGACCAACGAAAGGACGGTTTTGTTCAAATGCTATTTGGCCACATTATCCTCATTAAACTTAATTGTATTTATACATAAAAAGTATCATATCGCCCATATTATTTGTCACAAAATGTACATATGGTTGTACTTACGTACAGTTAACATTCGTTTCCCCGATTGTGCCTCGTGACGCTGTTGTCAATACATGGTTGTTGCGATTGTAGTTAGTCACTGGTTTGAGAATCGTTGTTAAAAACACCTGATTGCTTTGATGTGCTTTTGTGAGTGATTGCTTAACGCTAAAGTTCGTCCACCGACGGTGCTGACCTGCTGCAATGAAGTCTGTTTATTTGGAAATGCAGGGAACAGGTCTTGAAGATGCACGCCAGAGGGGCAAATTCCCGAGAAGGGTACATATTACCCAGGAAATATGTCCCCTAGGGGACACTGGCGGTACAATAAAGTTTCTAGTAACCACGCCACTGGCACGAGTGCAAACCAGGTTCTGAGATGTTTCAGGGGCGCAGCTATGGGGGGGGGGGATCCAAGGTTACTACAAACTGAATTTTCGACCGTTTGACACTGCTTTTTTGCCTTAGCAAGTGTCATATATTCGGTTTTAAACTAAATGAACTTGACATCATCTTTTTAACATTTGTTATCAGGGTCAAAATATTCACCTTCGTTCTTGATATAACATATCTATTTTCTAATTTGAATGTATTAATTCTAATGCTTCTTGTACTTTAAAGAAAGACTTTTCTCTTATACGAGTTTGCGACCCAACCGACTGAGACTTTCGCTACTGAAGCCTTGAAAAACAAAAGCCCCAAGTTCTGTTTGCCGGTTACGAAATCCATTTATATTTCCCCGAAAAGGTTGAAGCCCACCAAGACTGCACGCATTTTGGCAATTTGAGGCCATGGTGCGAAACGTTCAATAGATCTCAAGAGATCCAAACAGTAAACACGGAAATCACACAAACATGGAAATCACACAAACAATATCGTGTTTTTACGAAAGCAACTCTAATAAAAAGTGCCAAAAATGTCGGTTCTTTGATGACGTCGCATAATTACATGTTTCTGCTAAGCTGGAGCTCAGGGCAATTGTTTCACTCTTCACGGTGACCTTCTGCTGCTAGCAATTATCTCCGATCTTAGAAAAACAAAGGCTGGATTATAGAACTGGTATGTAACTTTTACTGTCGAGTATTGGCTTAATTTTAAAAAACATTTGCGTGATCTGTGTTCCAGTCGTTCATTTAATACAACAAACGCCGGTGTTCTATATTGAAACTCGTGAAACTTTATGAAGGTTCGTCATTATTTGTTTTCAGGTCGAGTCACATCAGTTTCCAAAGTTTAGATAAAAGAGCTGGAGTCATATCGACCAATATTATGGAGAAAAACAGCGGTAAGATGAGCTTTCCCCAAAATCTAAGCGTCGTAAGAAAAGACTTCTGTTGAGTGTTGTCATGTGTGCCAGACTATAACAACTAGCAGCAGATGTTCAATGGCATGGATATATTTAAATAGTAAAAACCATCCAGGCAGAGCCATAAGTATATTGTTGAATCTAGATGAAGTATTTTTATCGTTGTGGTCCCCCGAAACACACAAACCATGACAACATTGTAGGCCAGTTCTGACAAAGTCAGAAGGAACGTTAATAGAATTGGCGATACTGCTGAACCAAATTCGAAGTGAGACGAAGCCGAGCTGCGAAGGTCGTGAGCTCAATTCATAACACATCAATATTTAATAACACGTAGGGGCAAGCTGTTTGCTAAAGTGGAGAGTCGAGCATTGTTTGAGAACTTCTCCGACTTTCGTCTTGACATGTTACTACGGAGTGAATTAAGCGACCATTCCGCCAAGCATCGAATTTCACCTCGTGGAAACTGGAAACCTGATCTATTCAACCACGGGCTGACGTTGCTGATGTTCTCTGAGTACTTTTGGATTACGTTAGGTTCTTGGACTACATCTGTCAAACTGATCGACAGTTTGTTGCAAACACTGTAACAGCGTAATTTAAGTTCAATTCCCCCTACTACAGCACTATTTCCGAAGGTATTTGACACAAATGCTGTAGCTTTTTTTGTAACAAAAACACTGGAAATATCGTCAAAGAAAAACAAAGTTTTACAAAGGCCGCACGACATCTGATGGCTTCTCCTTCTTACTTTAGTATTTATGAATGCAATTAATCTTCATGTTCTATGATTGTGTAGAGTTTTTGCCCCACAAACTCTCCAGGCTCAGTACCCTGCACGGGAGCAGGCATCCTTTGCTCATGAAATTTAGTTAACGTTGACCGGTGTCTATTGTATTTGGAGCTTCATATGGTAACTGACTTGATAATAAATTGTCAGGAACCGTTGCCATTTTAGATGAATTTAGAATATACTTTGAAAAATCTCTGAAAAATCCAGCCTTGGTTGGTCTTAGGTAGCTCTAACTTAGGAACTGAGGTTTCAAGCAAAGGCCCTTTGTCGGATTGAGATGTCAATGTCATGCACAGATTTCTTTTGAATTTGACATCTACAGTATATTTATGAAGAATTATCCTTATTAATTTTTAATTTACTTTTACATGAGAAGTGCTGGTCTATCTATTGGGGTTGCCTATTTATAATTGAACATGAAATTCTTTCCTTAGTACATGTAATTTGCAGCATATGAATAAGGATTTTTGTGTAATTTAACAGAAACTGTTAATTCAACAGAAACTGTTGCAATGGTGAGGGTTCATCAAGATGAACACTACTGGGAATGTTGGCTGATCTTTATCCTGTTACATATAACAAGAAGTATAACCAGAAGAATAACTAGAAGTATATAATTATTTAGATCTTTGTTAATGTTAATTTGTGTTCAAACTGTGTATTGTACATTTCTGAGCTTGTTAAACAAACAAAGTTCTGTGCATATACTTTGCTAAATCGTTCTTTACTTTCAATAAAAATATCCAGTTTTGGTTTAACATAACATTATGTAACTTATAGATAAAGACTAACAAAGGTATATCTAAAAGCTTTTTATTTTAGTAAAGAAGATATATAATTACTATGGTTTTCTTAGCTTTGTTGAAGAGATGTGCCTTTTAGTTGTAGAGATAGGAAGCAATTTTCTGATAGCAGTGCTATATAGGTGAACCCAGGTATCCAAAACCCTAAATCCTAAAATTGCATGAAAAGTTATATAAAAACAGAAGTTTCTTCTAAACTAAAGTAACAATTATAGAACAGACTACTAGTAGTATTTATCTATATACATATCTGTAATTCATCTGTGGTCACCAACACTAATTCTTAAGTACCACGTAACCTGTGTGTTTTGTGACTAATCCCTGCTCCAATTATGAATTTACATTCAGGTAATTTTATTGGCAGCGGAAATCCTGTTAAACAAACATCCATTAGTAAAAAAATGACCATCTTCAAGCTTGCTTGATATACATAGTATGTCATTACATATTTACTAAAAATTAGCTTGTTTTGGTGAAATAGAAGCAGAATATAAACAGTGTGTCTCAACAGCTCCAGAAAACAGTTTAAATGTTCAAAAATATCAAAACCTGACCTTGTAATGACCAGACTAGTTTAATGTATGTTTAGAAGTCCCTTCTTTGTATATAAGTGAGAGCAATCATTAAATTCTTTGAATATCTAGCAAAATATATTGGCCTAGGATTGGATTAGTAACTTTCACGAAGAAGATTCGTTGTTATGGCTTTTGCTGAATTACAAACTTAGACATTTTATATTTAAATTATCTTGAATATCATTGCACCCATAAAATATATTTATGAGATTGCATAAGTGCAATAACTTTTGTTCTTGTGACAGTTGTCTTTTAATTTTCTCACTGATCTCCTGCAATTACCCTGAAAATATGTATATGATGTTAAGTGCTATTCTGGCCATGTGCATTATCTTATTTTCATTCTTACCCTCAAAATCCTTATCTGTTCTAAAACAACAGCTGTACATTTTTTCTGCTGTAAATGTTCAGCTCTACATGTACATGTTATGTAATAATGTTGCAATGATGTTCCTCACAAGTTCTCACATTATATGCAGTAGTTCTTCCGCATTGGCACTGGTAAACTTTCATTAGCTTTATAGTCATCCTGTCTCCAGCAGTATCTCTCAGACTCCCACTTCTATCAGAATCTGTTTTGAGAGCAAAATTCCTGAATGTCTGACATCTCACTTTAAGTAATATATTTTATTTGTTCATGCTGCTGTATATTATGTCAAAATGCTCACACTACATGAACATGTATGCATGTATGTATGTATAGTATATATTAGATTAGAAATTTCATATGCCTATATCTCTAATTATAATTCCCATCGACAAGTCAGCATTTATGTATATGAGCTGTAATAGGTTTGTTGTGCGCATATTTGTTGCCCCTACATATAAATATGTAGCATTATAATATGTGGATCACAAAATATGTTCTTTGATTCTTTTAAGTTTTTTTTTAAGCAAAGTGTCACTTGCAAAGCTTAAACTGGATTAAAACTTGTCTCAATCAACCAAAGCATAGTACTCTACATCTCTCTTCCTCTTTTTCTCTGCCATTTTTTATTATTTTTCTGTGATTATATGCTAGTGAATAACTACACCTGCACCTTGAATATGTTGAAACTAACCGAATATCTTGAAAATGCTTTATAAACATAAGTACAGGTAGACCTTTCTTGATTATTGTCCAAGAAATAAATTAAAGAATCTTCCAAAATTTTCAGTATGGATTGTATGTGATACAGGTAGTTTGAAAAATCAAATATATCTGACCAGCTTCCAATCTTAAAAGTGTTCCACACTATAAATTGATCTTCAGATAGAGTTATTAATGTAGCATTTATTAGATTAGAAATTGACTTGGCAGATCATAGAAATTATCACTCTTACAACAACATTTTTGCCCATCTGCTACATGAAGATCCTTGTTCATAAACAAATGAACATTTGGAGAGACAGGATGTCTTGTCCTCATGTATGTCAGTGGAGCTTCACTGAATAAAGAGAGACTGATAAAATTGCTTTGCCTGAAGATATAAATTAATTTGATATTAAGTGATAGCCATGACTATTGGGGGACTGGAGGTCAATGATTCTTTAAATAAGGATAGTTACAAAAATTTTAAAACTCACTGAAACATCATTAAATAGTTGTGAGCACCTCTACTGAGGGCCCCTTTGAAATGAACTTGGCAGCAATGTCAACTTTCTGAATAGATATTTTCTTCTTATTATTTTCATGATTATTATTGTAATTATTATTATCATAATTATTAGTATTTTAATTATTATTATAATTATTATTATTGCTATTATTCTCGTCTGACAACTATAATAAAGACTTAGTTACCAAGAGCAAGGTTCGTATGGAAAAGTATTTGCTTGAGGTCTGTGCGAAAAAACCGAAAGCAAATACTTTCCTGTACGTACCGAGCAACGAGGTTAATAAGGAATTTATTACGTGGTTTTTGGTTAATTTTCTCTTTGTTTTTTAAAGCGTTTTTGTGTTTACACGTAGCTGTTTACGTTACCATGCAGACTGTATGTTTGGTTCCATGAAAACTTCATTTTGCGCTGTTTTGTACTTATAGTTTTGAAAAAAAAGGTATCGCTCCTGTTTTAGTACACTTCATTATTTAGATACCTATTTCTCCTAATTTTCATTAAAATATCAACTCAAGATCAAACTTTCCCACCAAAACCTACCGGTCCTATAAAAAACGTGTTGAATCGAGCGGTAAAATACCGTAAAATGTTGGACCTGGCGGTAAACGACCGTAAAATGTTGGACCGGGAGGTAAAGTACCGTAAAATGTTGCACCGGGCGGTAAAGTAGCGTAAAATGTTGGACCGGGCGGTAAAATACCGTAAAATGTCGGACCGCTCAGCAACCAATCAGCATGCGTCATTTAGCATACTGATCGTACGTCATTACAGAAATAACCCACTCATCAACCTCATCAAACCTATCACCTTCAGTTTAGAAGTAAAATATAAAATAGGCAAGATGTCTCACTACCGTGTTCTTCGCCACAGCAGCACCATGTGCCCCACCCCCTCAAGCTAAGTAGAGAGACAAAGGGCATCTTTCTAACACACTACCAAATTCATATAACTAACGTATGTATTTTGTCAGACGTAAAAATGAATGTTGACGTGAACCGTACATTTTTGCTACGTAAGAATGTATCATACAATTTATTCATGATTTAAAATGTCTAATTATTTGTCCTGTCTCTCGCCTTGTTTAACGGTTTCTTAAAATTTTCTTTATAGGGAAAGTGAAACATTTAAAGAGCATGATTTATTCATGTTGAACACACCAGTCGCTGCGAATGTTACCTAATTACACTTGGGTGCATTTGAGACCAATCCGGCATTGCTTATTTGATATGTTTCACGTTTCCTGTAAGCATGAAATTCACTTTCGTTGATTACTATTCGGATGAATGGTAAATTTCCTAAAACGACCACCGCAAGAACCTTGCTATTTTACGACACTTCTGCCACTCCTGTATTGTTATTTACTCATCCAGTAACCCTTTCACTGCTTATCTTGATTTTTCTAATTAAAAACAGTTAGATAGTAGGTTGCCTTGAATGAATTCCAAGTAAAATTTTAGGCTTAATAACTTTGGAAGCAGTGCTAACGTTCACACCATATTGAAGATCAATATAAATGAAGAGCAGCTCAGTGCAGTTGTCGGTTGTAATTAATTTAATTATTATTATTATTATTATTATTATTATTATCATTGTCATTCTTATTTTAAATTTGGTACTTAAATTAGCGTATGGTAAAAACCTTATGTACTTTTGCATCTTTGGGTGCTCTTTACAATTTTAGTGTTACTAATATTTGTTGATGTTTATTTAAGCTGCGGTACTGTTCCGAATATGAAAGCACCCAAAATGCAGTAGTTGTTTTATGTCAGCGGTTATTGGTATTTTCTGTACGACACTGTAGAACACTTATACACCTCGTCCTCGTTTTTCGACGAGTGAATGGGCAATGCGGCTGCGCCTCATCGACTGTTCGCTCGTTGAAAACTCCGGGTCATCACCTGATGATTGCTTATATTATGATCTTACATACTAAAAAATGTTAAGCCGAGAAAAGCGGTGAAAGGGTTGTGGACCAAACTACTATCCGGAGTAGTTTTCAATAGATGAAAAAGTCAAATGAATGTAAATTGTATTCCGAACCTATGAGGAGGTTGAGCAGAATATGTCGGTTTGCGGAAACTTTAATGAGCTCACCATAATTATGCTGGTAGTAACATTCGGGGGTAGCGTTAAGGCGTGTCCATGCATCCCTGAATGCACAATCAGGGTAATAAGATATCTTTTTCGCAGTAAAATGTCGAGTAAGACTCGTTATGACGCCTTTTTTGGAAGAAACTGCCAAAACAAATTACAAAGCCGTGCGGTATAGTAGACGCATAAATATTACACTTTTTGGGGGTAATCACGCCTGCAGACATTTTTGGGCATTGAATTCGTTTTCAAATAACAATAAATCCACTGAACCAGTATCGATGTCGATCGGTCCTGTATGTCAGCCTAGCATGATTTCATGTATTGTCTGTCGCGGAGATCTTCACATTTTTATGATTTTTCCTATCTGTACTTCAGGTTGCCAGCAGGGTCTAAGGTTCGTAAGGAAAGAAATAATTGAACTTAAGTATCGTCAACAATAGCAGCGTCCTAATAACCTACATGCTGTGGCAGAATAACGTATAGTCTGCGATTTGGCTGTTCAAAAAATGGCTTCGTGCTACTTTAATTTGGACTCATGAATCATGACCTGTTCAGAAGCAGATGAGTCCCCTTAGAAAAGAGTGGACTCATAAGAAGAAAATCCTTAATGCTACCCCTAAACAATCGTAGTAGTTTTATGACTCCACTGTGACGTAACTAGAGTACAGTATGTGTTTATACATATAGTACATGTTAACTGTTAACATAATTTTGGAATTAGAGATGGTTTAAGCATGTGCGATATCAAGATAAAGGAGTGTACTGTAGTTAATTCTAATCTTGTCATCTTCTTACAAGAACTAATTCTTTGGACAACCGGCAGTGTTATTATTCTGAGTGTGTAATGCTTATCTCCCTTGGCCATTAGTTGACTCTCTATTCTACAGCAAAATATTTAGTACTATGTGTGGCATTATCGGTGTTCAAGTGAACTAATGTTGTGTCTTCCTATCAAATCTGTAACAAAAATGGTTGAAATCGACAGAAATGAATGCTCTAATTGTTGAGTAGAAAGAACTTGGGCTGTTGTGTTCTTTGCGGTAATGCAAAATCAGTGGTTACCAGTAAACTTCCATTGCCTCCCACGAAACACTTCCTTTGGATGTTCCAGTCAAGGGATATTCGAAATAATTGTTTCACCGAATCTTTACAGGTAAGATACTCCGTATGTGTTTTATTCTAAAAGGTACTAGAGTGGTGTCCTGCTGGCCAGCGAAATGAACTTCAGATCGCGTTCTGGTACTTACGTTATCGAATCTCCCAATCTTGTGCGTGACTCGAGCTTCCGTTTTTCAACAATGAAGTGGTGAATCACTAGTTTCCTTTGCGAACCAGAGAAACTAATTTTATGATTGGCAATGAAGACCTCAAGTACAGAATAGGATTGCAGAAGCTACCTACGTTATGCCGGAGGTAATTTCACTGGTTTAGCTTCAGCAGATGCAGACGCCTAATCAAAGACGCACGAACTGGAAGAAACAATGGGAAGAAAGAACTATTAAGGCCTTGGTCAAAGATGTTTTCAGGCCGGCATCTTAATGGCGGATATTTGTTTTTTTCTTTATGTTCCAGGTAAAATTTGTATGGTTTCCTGCAGAAGGAAATACTTTTCACAGTTTTATTACTTGTTAATTTTTTTTTTCTTTCAGAAGATGATTATGGCAGTCATTAAAATGTGGTCATTCTGTTCAAGGTATTCGATCTGATGCGAAATGCGGAGGACGATTTGAAGGATCAAGAAGCTGCCCCAAGTTTCAATGCCTATGTTTTGACACTTTTTGCCATTATTGTCAATTTTGATCGTGGCCTTTCTATCTGTTAGAGTTCCTTGTATAAGACTATTGATTTATTTTCTTGTTTATTATTTATTTATTTTTGTTATATTTGTTGATATTTATTAAATCAGTTTTTTTGCGCGAACGCTTCCATCTTTATAAAAAATTTGATGCGTGGTTAATAAACGTGTTCATGTGGATTCCGTTCACCTGACTGTATGATTCGTGAAGTTGTATGAGGTATACACAGATCGATCTATGTGTACCTACGTATGTACTTTAGCGTATTTGTGCATATGTACCTGTGGAAGTGCGCACGTGTATACTTTGTATGTATGTATGTATGTATGTATGTATGTATGTATGTATGTATGTATGTATGTATGTATGTATGTATGTATGT
>JBAHVQ010000323.1:658895-674710 GCA_036872915.1 Nanipora kamurai | reverse complement strand
AATGGTTAGAGCGTCTCACCGGTCATCAGAAGGTTGTGGGTTCGATTCCCGCCTAGGGCTCAGAAATCGTTTTTCTGTTGTACTACTAGTACTATTAGTAACTTTCTATTAATGAGAATTATATATCCACTAGCGTGGTCGATCAGGTTACAGAATTTTCGTTTGACTGCAATAAGCTTCAATGAATGTAGTTAGTTGCACAGATCCTTATCAGGTAACTTACCTTCGCAATTTTCTTTGAACTCTTTCTAGATTCATTAGATATATTTGTGGATTTTTCCCCGGGAAACCATCTATTGATAGCAACGGTCACCGAATTCAAAACCTTTAGCAACGCCAGCAGGAATTCGTCAGAAGAATAATCAATGAGGTTAAGTACCTCTTCCAAAGTATCTTGCAAATACGGAATCAGACCTTTGTCTCCGTACCGCAACATCGCGATGAACACGTTCGGCGTGTCACGATGGATGGTGATGTGACGTAAGTTCAAAGAAATTGAGTTAATCAAGTAATCCACATTCTTACCAATGAGTTCTTGTACGGAACCGTACTTACAGCCTCTTGAAATCGTGACCAGGCTCCAATACGCCATTTGACTAATGGTAGCGTTACGAGAACCAAGTTTTTCCATAACGGGGTACAGCACGTCCAATAACATGCTATCGAAGTGCTTGTGAAGAAGAGTGGCGAAAATGCCTATGCCTTCTAATATCAGGCACAACAGCTGGATGCTGCTGTTCAGCTCCGAAAATGGCAAAGACTGCAAAGAGACGGCGTTTTTTCTGCTTCTTAAATCAAGAAGGTCTCCGCTTAACGAACGTGACACCAGGTGTTCTTCGTCGTCGTTCGAAATTTGAACATTCCACACATCTTGTGTTAAATACTCCGTCAATGTAAGCGCGACGCATGTTCGGAGGGAATCCAACCGTTCTTCAGGTAATTCTAAAGAAACAGGTTAGTTGGGATCATGTAAAATTGATAGCAGTTGAAATGTATGAATAACAACACCGACAAAACAGCTACGACAAAGATGACGACAATAATATATATATATCTACATATTTTCATCGTAATTGATTATGTTCGTCTTTAACACGAGTGTCATGTCCTCAAATAATGATTACGCAAAGAGTAATCACAGGGTTATGTTATGAAAAGGTTGCCCGGGGAGCGGTGAGGATGTGGGTGTCTCCAACAAAAATCTGGGACTTAATCATTATTATCATATCGTGGCTTCCGCTTAGGCAGCACATACGACGTACCTGCACCTTAGCACATCTGAATGTTGGTAGCTCGTTTCATCGGTCATCAGAAAGTTGCAGGTTCGATTCCCGTCTTGGGCTCAGAAATCGTTTGTTTGAGATAACGAGTTGACAAACGTTTGCTAGTCGTCTGCATGATATATACCAAGCTCCCACATAAGGCAAATTTGTGTTCAGCATTCAATATTTCAATTATTATTATCATACCGTAGCTTGAACCTAGGCAGCACGTATGACGAATCTGCGCCTTAGTTCATCATCGGGGTCTTGGTAGCTCAATGGTTAGAGCGTCTCACCGGTTATCAGAAGGTTGCAGGTTCGCTTCCTGTGTAGGGCTCAGGACCCGTTTTTCTGAGGTTATGAGGTTGACGAACAGTGGTCTGACATTTACCAAGTTCCCACATCAACCAGATTAGTGTTCAGCATTTAGTATCAGGGTGCCACGCAGCACATCGGCTCAGGAAAATAGGAAATACGAAATTTGAATACGAAAAATAGGAAAAAAATAGGAAAAAACGTGAAAAATAGGAGAAAAATAGGAGATTTCACAAGTAGCTTACACAGCATATCGGCTTCAACACAACCCTAAGATCTTTAATAGCGGCTTCCACTCAATCTTTACAGCCTCAGTTCAAATATGTTATGTAAAACGTGTTCACAAAATATTGTGCTCCATATCTAATTTCCAACCGTCAGACATCCTTCCATGACAAAACATTCACCTTTATAACGCCAGACAGGTATATCTACAGTATTGTGAAAGAAAATCTGACTGCTTCAATTGGAAGAGCTCCCCGACACTATTTTTGAGGTTTCCAATAACTTAGCACGAGTTACGATTTCTTGGAATCAACATGAATAGTTAAAAGCTCACAAAGTAATATAAAAAAAAGATATAAATTGCCTCTTTCTCAGGAGGACTGAAATAAATACTGCAAACTACAGTCATCACAAAAAAATTGAAATGAGTTTTCTTTTTCTTTGTTTTCCTGGATATTTTACTCTTAGTAGGAGCATTACGTTTCCTGGAAGGCCAACCAGGTAAGGCTCTTTCAATAAGTTCTTTATTTTCATCACTCAACATTCTTTATTTCTCACAGTAGCTAGTTTGGTCTTGGCCTTTTCCAAATTTGTTTTGGCTGTTTCAATCATCAAGGATGCTACTTTGACCCCTTGCTGATCAACAGCACTTGAAGAAAGTGAATTTTTCAAGTTTGGTGATTCCATCACTCAACAGTTCATTGGCAGCATCAATATCATTGACTGCCTCCTTTTCTGCTTCATTCAAGGCCTTTTCTTTTTCTTCAATTGTCCTCCTGTCCGCAAGCATCTTCTCTTCTTCTTTCTGCTTTCTAGCCCCCTCTTCTCTTTGCTTTCTGAACTTGTCCTATTTCTTTGACTCCTCAGCCTTCTCTTCCTCAATTCGTTTCAAGTACTTTGTATGGGCAGATCTAACAACAACTTTCATTTCCTTAGTTATCGGTATATTTTCTGGCCTTGAATGCTGGGGAGCGTGAAATCTTACTGCATCTTTCAGTGCTCTCAGACCCACAATAGTTTTTTCTCCAAGAGCATTACGTTCCTTAGTACAATGGCTGAATTTACAGAAAGGCTTCTTTCTGATTCTGCATCCATCTGGGAAAGTATCAGGCCAGCTTTCACAACTTCGGAGAGAACAATGTATTTAGGGCTTCCACCGCTGGATTTAAGACAAAACTCCAATTCCACTTTTGTTCTTTTCTTTTCTTCATTACTGAGCATTACTGCCACTCTCTTGTAGCATGCACTTTTTCGAGTTGTACTGGCATCTTTGCTGAGATCGTTTCCAAAAGAGCAGACACAATCCCACTACTCTAGAACAACCCTCACTGTTGGCCCTAGACTTAACTACCTCACTTCTGTGTGCTGCTCAAATGTGTGACCTTCCACACTTAGTGCACACTGCAAGTCTCGATAATCTTCTCTTCTTACAGCACTGTATTTGAATAGGGAATGCAAATCTAAACATAACTGATCAATGTCCTTTCCAAATTTCTCCAGACCTTTTCCAAACGAGTTGTGGACATTGTGAAGAATACAGCTACCCAAGTCGACAAAACCATTAAACTGAGCACTGTCTGCTTTGATTAAACTTTCAAGTCTGTTAAAGATGGTCTTGTTCACATTTGGGCCATCCATTACAAGTGTGCTGAGGTGTGCTACAGGAAGACAGTCCTTTGTCAGTTCTTGGTGGATGCAATTAGCAACCTTTAGCCCCTGAGCATGTCTGAAGAATAATGAAGTGTAGAAACTTACCCATACTTCATTATGTGTTGGTGACCAGTATCTCAAAGTCCGATCCATTTGCTTTTTGACTTGAGCTGTTGATGTCTCATCAAAGTGCATACAAAATGGTGATTCGGACTTCTTTACATCCTCTACGACCATCTCTTTGTAATAAGGACCGAGTCCTTCACTGATAATGATATATATAATGATATAATAATAAAAATGAGGGTTCTGCTCAGAGAGAAGGATGAAGCAATTTGGCTATCTGGGAACATTACTCTGAATGTATCACCAATGAGATCTACAGATCGCAAGCTGAAATTGTATGATGCTACTTTGGCTAGCCATATTATTTCAGAGGTGAGGGTGGCTTGCTTGAAGTTTATGACACACAATTGACTTGATAAACTCCCATTTTGCTTTGTAATTGTCCAGCTATTTGCTGGATTGTTGAACCCACTGGTTACCACTAGCTTTGTTTGACAACTGTCACGAACTGGTTTGACTGCTTGCAAATGCTTACTTTTCTTTGCATGCTGAAAAAGTTGAGCTTTCCTAGCATTGTCACAGCGAAATTCACAGTCACAAAATCGACAGTATTCTTGAAAATCATCCTTTCCTTTGCGACACCAAGTACTCAGACTTTGTTTGTTTGAATCAATAGCAGTCAACCAAGAATTACTTAGTCTTTTCACCAGGTATTCGCGTGAAATTTACAAGAAACGCTCTAGCAACACCTTGAAATAGATCAATTGAAAATCAAAAAAAAAAGAAATACATCTCCCACTCCTTAAGGAAACTGTGCAGGGAAAACGTGATCACGACACCAAGTACAGAAGGATTTCAGCTCACTCTTCGAAGCAAATGGAAGCAACTGTTCAGATTTTAAACATACTACACTGAAAAAAATCACACGCTTTAAATTTCGCTTTTGCCCTAATTTTTTTTTGGACTTAAGTTAACATGTTTTAACGACTGTTCTTTCGGAATCAATTCAGACTACAGTAAATAGATTTCTAGCCCTGCAAAAATCCAATCTACTTTTGTTTTAACTAAAACTGAAACAAATGCGCGAATATGCATCAATCTTAGCTTTCCTACCTCTTAAGATCCTGGGCTGAAAGCAAAAAGATGGCAAAATAAAAGAAGCAACTAACCATGAAAAATGGAAGCCATTTTGAAAAAGACCAGACCATAAAAGGCACCACTGACTTCTGGGATGGCTAGTGCCCATACCCCTTACTACATTTTTCTGCAAAAATCAAGTTCCACTGAAATGTTTAAAAATACAGGGTTTACTATAATCGAAACTATTTCTTAAATCCTTTTTTGACTAGCATACAGGTCTTTGTACACCATGAATAAAAAAATAGGAAAAATAGGAGGTTTTCTTAAAAAAATAGGAGGAAATAGGAATGACTCCGAAAAATCGGAAAAATAAGAACTTGACAACCTTGTAGTATTTCCACCATAACTTAACGAAAACACGAACTTAGTTCATGTGGGAGCTTGGTAAATCTCAGACGACTAATGGACGTTCGTCGAGCTCGTTCTCTCAGATAAACGATTTCTGAGCCCCAGACGGGAATCGAACCCGCAATTATTTACATTATTTACGGGTATTTACATCATTATTATCATATCGTGACTTCCGCTTAAGCAGTACACATGACGTACCTGCACCGTCTGAGCCTTGGTTAGAGCGTCTGACTGGTCACCAGAAGGTTGCGGGCTCGATTCCCGTCTAGTGCTCAGAAATCATTTTTCTGAGGTTACGAGCTTGACTAACGTTCAACGGTCGTCTATCATGGAAAGTTTGAAGATTTTTAAAGCGAAGATATTCCATGATAGTCGGTGGTCAAAGAGAAGCGAGTGTTTCAATCATCTCCCCAACGTTTTAGTAACTTGGCAGGAAGCAAAAGACAGACAGTGGATCTCATCTTCTGGGCGTTTAAAACGTACATGCATACTGACTTTACACTTAAGATGATACAGAAAGCCCAGTTAATTCACTATTGTTGGAAGCACGGCAGGCTACATATTAGCTCTAAATGAAACAGTTGATTCCAGGCACCAAACTCTCAAAGACGACGTAGACACGCAAGGGTTACTTTCTAAACTAATCCAATGATAACTGATTTGTTCAGTCGTAAAGTGATGCCGTTGTTTTTTTAATCTCGCGTAACAAGGCAGGTAAAAGTCGTAAAATGGAAAAATTGTCAGAACATTAAGCTGATGCAGAAAACAAATTAAATGGGATCCGACATCTACCGCCGTTTGAAAACATGCACCCAAAGAGACTTTGTACCTTAAGGCTAGTTTCCACGTGGTATTTCACGATATTTGGCATAATATTTCAAATCCGGAAACAATTTGAAGCTATATATCCAACACGAGGAGTGTATGATCTAATTTCCAAATACCGAGAAGTGAGCTGAAAAGCGAGGCGATAGCCGAGTTTTTTAACCAACTTCGAGGTGTTTGGAAATCAGATCAAACACGACTTTCGAGCGTATAATATGGCTTCTCAAACAAATCCGTGTTTGAGGAAAAAATCGGGTTTGAAGTTGTCGAAATTTTTTGCTAATTAAGATCACATATTCAAACGCTGTCTCGGTACTGATTTCCTTTGTGTTTTCCTCATGAATTATTAATGAGTTTGAGAAATGACATCTCATACGAATGATTTCGAATAAGAAATTAGATCAGACAATAGTTATTGCGTCATTAGAGGATAAAGGATTCAATTAAACATTATTGAATAGAAAAGATGACTTAAAACCACTATTTGCGAAAACAGATTAAGTTGTGCTCGAACAAACAAGCTTAAACATAGGGTTGGACGAAGTTGAAGACTTAGATATCGAAAGATGACACCGAGATCGTTTGATTTTTGGCTGGAAAAGTTTGTTCAAGAAGTAGCTAACAAGAATGCAGAGCACTCTCCTGGTAGAACATTGTATCAAGTGGTTGCTAGTCTAAAAAGACACCTTGAGGGCGAGAACCGAGACGATGTCAATATGTTTGATAAGTCTAACACATGATGAGTGTAGTAAACAGTAAAACGTAAAATAAAATATAATACATGCATTACAGGGCTGTTTGATACTAGCAGTGTATAAAGTTGGATATTTTATAGTTAAATGGTTGTTGCTTTTTTACTGCTAGTTGTGCTGGATTAAGACGGATTCTCCATGCTGAAATGAAACAAATTGATGCCGCTGGTATTACGAATAAGAAAGCTGAGAAAGAAGCAGCGACCGATGAAGAGGAAGATCAAACGTGGCAGCAAGGCGTGTTGGGAGAAACAACAGCTAAGAGTTTAGTACACACTATTTACTTCTATAACGGTAAATTGTTCGGAATTCGTTCTCAAGAACATCGCCAACTGCGGCTACAAGATACTACAACCGAAAATAACACGACCATAGTTTACTGGGAAAATACATCGAAAACATTTCATGGTGGCATGGCGGATATGAAGAAACGCGGTAGAGTTGTTAAACATGTTTGTCAGGAAAGTGCAAATGATAGTCATGAGCGTTACTTGGTAAAGATTTATGAACGCTACTTTGAACTTGTTAGTAAGCTTAGCGTGAAGGTTAAGATAAATGCGTTATTTTCAAGGATACAATCCAGAAAGATTTCAATTTAAGAATTGTGTGATTGGAATCCATTCTATAAACAATATTCTTCCAAATCTGTGCGCCGCAATAGGTGCTAACAGAAAAACTAGTCACAGTCTTCGAGTGACATGTGTTACTAAGCTTTTCAATGCAAATGTAGAAGAGAAGCTGATAAGAAGCCGAAGTCGCCATATCAGTGATGCGGTTTTAGGATACGAAAGAAGCTGCAAAGAGGAGGAGCAATAAGTCTCAAATATTTTGAACACATCAGCTCAGTCAAAGCACGCTAACAGTGTTTCGACAATTCATGATATCAAAGAGAGTGCTAGTATTGATTCAGTGTGTGCATCAAATGATGAAGAAATGACCCGATTGAATGTTGATGAAATTGATTCTTTATTGAGTGAGTTGAGTGAAGAGCAAATGTGTTCTAATAACACATGTGGAAGTATGTTCGACTAACCGGTCGTACGAATCAGTAAGTATTATTGGAAAGTGCAACGTGACGATTAATCAATTTCCTAATTAGTCATCGTAATGAGAAAAACGTGAAGAATCAATGGTAGTTAGACCTTATATAGTTGTGTGAAAAGGCAATTAATGGCTGATTCAAGTTGTGTGTCGGTATTGTATTCTCTGTAAGAGATTTGATAAATGTGAATTAGAATTACCGTGCTTCGTTTTGTTTCATGCTTAAAAACGCAACGCAATAGTTGAGTTGAATTTAATTTCCAGCTGCAAAGCAAACTAAATAACTTCATTCCTGTTCTAAAAGTGACTTGGTCTTAATGTTGTCCTAGGACTGAATTAACTTTGATCCAGTCCTACAACTGGAACAAATTAACTCAGTTCATTCATTCAGCCCCAACTCTTCCCTGCTGACATCAAAACCCTCCCCGGCTTTTCATACCTTCCCCAGGTATCCAGTATCAAGACGTGGCCAAAATAAAGCTATTTGTTTGGCTAATTTCTTGATGAATTATTAATGAGTATGAGATGGTATTGCAATACTCTTTCTAAATTAACCATATGGAAACAATGAATTTGCAAGTACAGTCAAATATCGCAAATATCTTTAAGTACCAGTGTGTAATCTAAGTTTGTAATCGCCGACAAACACACGAGGAAATTGATGGCAACCATGTGAGAACACATTGCCGACCATTGGATGCTCTTAGCAACAATGAATTTTTGAACTGTCTAATACGCAATGCGATTTGATAAACAATATGTCGAGTGGGAGTTTTTCCAAGGACGATTTTATCACGTACTGTGAAAATATCTTTGTCTTTATGATAATTTTAGCAACTCCAATTCCTGGAAAGCCGTTGGTGACCGTTGCATAAACATTCTGTCTCGCAATTGAAGTTCTTTTATCAATGTATGATAATGGCCACAATGTTGTCTTGCCAGGAATATTTCCTTAACTCACCACTGTCACCTTTTTAAACGTTTTCTTCGACATCAGCAGCAAACAGGGATACAGAACACATATTATTTGTTGAAGGGTAGCCATTGTTTTTATTCAATTTGCATTAAACTTCAATTCCCAAAGATAGTTCCCAGAGCACTGGCAATGTAAACTTAAAAACTCTAGTGCCTTCCGTCTCTTCAAGCTTTGTGCAATAACTATATCAGACTATTCACATCTTGACATCTTTTTTTACATCACACATGATTGAGAATTAACGCTTCCTTATCTGTTTGAACAGGTGCATGGTGTATACAGTTTATGGTCAAATGCTGTTATCTACGTCGCATAATGAACAGGATGAGACAATTACCAATATATGACATCTATTTAAGAATAAAGGGGGAAAATATATGACAAAACAGTATTTGTAAATTGAAATTGCTCCTTCCTGACTGAAGGCCCAAGAATCGATTCTGAACTCATGTATCTAAACGTCTATGACGTAAACACATATGATGGTAAACACGTGTAAAAGGTAAATTGAGACATAGCAGATAACAAACATACATTGAATGAAAGATAACATGGCCCTCATCACACTAACCTTCAAAGACTGATCCATCACTATCCGAGATCCCCATGGTCCCCAGAATAATTTCATTAATTAAAAATGCAACTTGTTTTCTGCTTGCTGTTGAAGACCTGAACAAGTCCAAGAAATGATCCAACAGTAACACCTCGGAACCATAGTATCCCAAGTACCTACAAGTTTGAACAATTGCGTCAAGAACCTTTTGACTACGAAAATGTCTAAAGGTTTTCTTGTAGATGTTGTGCCAGGATCTGAGCTGTTTTACTGGACAGGTTGCCTGGACTGCTCCAACGAGTTCTTGATTGGAAGGAGGTAAATCTATATTTTTCAAGGTCTTTTGTTCAACGATTTTTATGTCTGATAAGTCGAACTCAAGGACCTAAAAATATAATCAGCATTTATCATCAACTGAAATAACTTGCACATTGTACAATATTTATCGCTTCGAAATAAATTATCAAGTGAATGGCGATGAGAAACTCTGACCTCATGGTGACTTTATACATTTCTTTGAAATATAGAAAGATGCTCATTTGAATGACATTTTTTTTTAAAAAAAAATAAAATATTTTTTGTCAGTAAAACAAGTTCATTTATGACTTCGAAAGGTTTGCTAAGAAAAGTGATCCGTTGGTTCCCACAGCAAAAAGGAGGTTTCAAAATGGATTCTAATTGCCGTTCTGCCTTATATGAATCGAATAAAGCTGTGGTTATACACTGCAATTAATCGGGCCCATTTCTGCCTTAGATACATGTTGAGTTGATTAGCGGTTAACAAAAATTCTCCGGTGCCTCAAATTTGCCTGCTTTTTATTTATTACCATGCACTTAAAGCAGGAAATCAATCCCATTAATCGCGGTGTGTAAACGTACCTTTTAGTGACGTCCACATCTTTTTAATTAAAATACTTCTCGTGATTGTTTTCACAACAAAACTTTTCAGGACATGGTTCCAAATATAACGGCTTGCCAATGGCTGAAAGCGGGCAATATTTTATTTTTTTCCAAAGACTAACGGACGACATTTGTATTTGAATCCGGGTTTTGCAGAATTAATGATTACGTGTTCATCCGGATGAATCACGACAAGAATCTCGAACTGAATCTCGTACACGAATCTCGACAAGAAGTACATTAATGTTTGCCGCGAATTACCCAGAACATATTTGAGACTTCTGGAAAAGCAGAATTATTCGCACCACCAATACCCACGCAGGCAAACAAGTTCAGGCATCGTTGACGCCTGAAAGATCTTTTTCCAACCGTCATCATTCACGTCTCTGAATATGGTTTTCCGTACAGGAAACCGAAACATCAGACAAAAACATGTATTTTTTTGAACAACGATCCGGATGAACACATAATCATTAAGAAACAGGCATTTTGATTTCTAATTAAAAAGAGGTAGTCACTTGATGGAAGTTCAAAAGTTGTAATGGCAGGCCATAATTTCTTTTTCTCTTTCGAGCCCTGCTTTTAGGATAAGTTCTTTAAGAGATTCAACTCCTCGAAACTGGACGTTTAAGTTGACGTAGTCTCGGAAAAAATACAGATTCTCTGAAATTTAATCTAACTGTTTTGTTAAGGACCAGTCAATAATTACCTGAATGAAGGCCTGGGAGAGCCTCTTCAAAAGATGACCAGAGTTAAGCATGGTCTTTATGTTACATCCAACTACACCTAAGTATCCAGCAATGACACGCAAAGTGTGCAATTTCCTTTCTTCTTCGGTGCTTCGAATTTGACGAGGAAGAGAGCTGAAGTGCATGTAAAGATTTTCTTCAATAATTTTCATGAGGGATGTCTGGTCTGTAGATTGGAAAAAAACAACGCATACTGAGAGTTAGTCAATAATATTTACTTAGACAAAAAGTTCCCAAAAGCAGGTTGTTGAAATACCCGACATCATCAATGTGTTCATTAGTGGAATTAAAACCCTATAACATATATGTAGTACCATTTTTAAGGTATCTATATATTTAAAAAAAATGTTTCAAGTAAAATTAACTGTAACCCAGTATTATAATAACTCTATACATGAGTTCTTTTGCCATTATATATCTTACAAAAGATAGCGAAAAAAACCAAAAAAAGGCAAAATGTACATTTGTATAAAAGTAGGGCGTTCGCTCCAAACGTCCGTTCTACGTACTTGAATTTTTGGCAGTTTTCTGACCCTTTGCAAAACGTGCATTACCTTATTCACAAAATTTTTATTTTCAAACGGAATTATAATTGAACAAGGATCAAAATGTTACTAGCTAAGAGGCGTTTTTGCAGGCAACGATCAGCTTTGTCAAAAAGTATCGATGAAAACAGTCAGGACAGGAAATTTGATAAGCGACGTTACTTACAGATGTTTTAGGGATTTTATCTTCGTTCGGAAAGAAATAAGAAAATTTTCTGTCTTCTTTGTGACAACGACGAATTTTCTTTAAAGAATTTTTGACTATGTTTTTACCTCGTCTACTGAGGTGTGGTACCCTAAGCGAAATCTTAGGTCGGTCATCATCGTTTAGATTATCGGAGGAATTTGTTGAATTCGTGCAGTTTTTTATTAGTTTTCCGAGAAGGAATTTTTTGATTTGGAAAGCCATTCCAAGGCATAAATAATAACTGAGATATAAATGAGTCATAAATGCACGGTGAAGAAGTGATATTATCCATGCGGTCTTGCGTGAAGAAAAGTTCGAAACTGGAGTAATGCGTATATTGGCTGGAGTATGCATTCAAACTAGGACTTCGAAGAAGGAACGGTGGACACTGTTATCAACATACTTAATCCATGTACATCAGAGAATATATTAGAGCCATCAGTACTGTATAAGAGTAAAACATGGTCTCAGGAGTGTTTTAGCAGAACTATGTTTGACAACGCATTTCAGCCCCAAAAAACTAAATAATAAGATATAAAAATAGAATGCTGTCTCGGCAGTGTTGAAAAATATGTAGATAACTATAAGGGTTGGGAAACTGCCAGAGTTCAACTTTACAGAAACTGACGTTTTCAGCGAAGGCTCTTCGTCGGAGTGAAACGTAAAAACCCAAAAAAAATTGGTGGTGACAAAATCATGTGACAAAAAATGACAAATAAGATTTAAAAATCGATAACAAACTAATTAATGAGATGTAAATGCTGGATAGTTATTTGCTATTTTAAAACGTCGATCAGTTAACCGAAAAGGAGAGGACCCAGCAGAGGTCCCAAGGGAAAGGTAATGCGCCAAAGACGACCAGGGAACGTTCGTCAAGCTCACTCTCAGAAAAACGATTTCTGAACCCTAGACGGGAATCGAGCCCTCTACCAAGACTCAGATGGTGAGCTAAGTTGCAGGTTCGTAACATGTCCTGACTAAGCGGAAGCTTAGAATTAATAGAACTAGAATTAGGCTATAATTAATAAAGATGTGGAACAAATGGTCAAGAACTACACTTCATGTTCGAAATACAGTAGCTAACAAGTAGTAGCATCTTTGAAACCTCATGAAACACTCACGAGATCATGGCAAAGAATAGTGAGTGACTTGTTCACCCCCACCAGTCCAAAGACTATCTCGTCATTACACATTACTACTCTGGGTACTCTGAAGTCATTTCATTAAGAAGCACCACTTCAAATGCCGTCATCCATGCTATGAAATCAGGGTTGGCTCGCCACAGCACGCCAGCCATATTGATCAAAATTAACTGGCCACAATTCATATCGAGTGAATTTCAATCATTCTGAATGTGGAACTTCAAATACATAACATCGAGCGCAAATTTCTCAAGTTCCAATGGACTAGCGGAATAGGCTGTCAAAATAGAGGGCGCATAAAACAGAAATAAATTGACAGTAAAGACGATATCTTCAAAGCTCTACAAGCCAATAGAGCCACCGCTGTCGTGGGTGGTAAATCTCCAGCACAGTTATTGATAAACAGAACAATCAAAACATGACTTCCACCATGAGCTCTTGAAAACTGAAACTGATGCACAAATCGTCAAAGACAAGAAGCAACGACAGAGTCAAATGCAATACCGTGACGAGAGATCACGTTTATTACCAGCCCTCACATGAAGGGACCAAGCTTCGTTATACAATCACACGAGCAAGTTGTGGGATATTCCAGGCAGGGTAGTTAAAGAAATTTCACCGCGGTCATACATTATTCAGAAGAAAAGAGGAGCTAATTTGAGAAGAAACCGGAGGAAAACAAAGATAGAAGAAACAAATACAAGGATTGAAGTCCAAGAGCAAGATAATGAACCAGGAATGGGAGAGGGTGTTGGGGATAAGGAGACTGATGAGCTGCCAAACAACCACACGCACGAAGAAAATAAAGTGGTAAACTCTGCAGATACAAGTAAATCAAGTACACACGAATGTCAACTATGTAAAGAGATTTCCTATGCAGCCAGGTGAATAATCAGACATGGTTTTACGCTACTCTGGCTTGAGAAGTTTTGAACGTACCTTACAAAACTACTGTTGTAAACAAAACTAGTTGTGTTAAGAGGAAAAGTCAGGAGTTTCATCAATTCCTCCACAGTTAACGACGTTCTTTCATGTAAATTAACTTCACATAAATTAACTAATCACTCGGTTGCGTGGGAAAATTTCTAAATTATTACTAATAATCTACGTTATAATCAAAGACATTGTCTGGAGGCGTGGCATATCAATTTCGGCCCCCTTCATTGAATCGCGATGATGGTGGCCTATTACCGGATGCCTATTTGCGTCTCGTTAATAGATAACGTCATCAATGGTTCTCTAAGGATATAAACAGGGACCTCATGTTCAGATCAATCACCCCTGATGAAGACACTATACAGGAGTGTCGAAACGTTGGGTTATGAACTGTAGTTTTCTAGGCTATGTTCAAAACTATTTAAGCCAGAGTAGCGTAAAAGCATGTCTGAATTTCGTCTATTTGAGGATGTAATAACTTTGAACATGTTAGTGCATGCATTTGATATTTTAGTTAATGTTACGTTTTAAATATATAGTACTTAGAGAAGAGAAGATGTAATGATGGTAGAAACATCACCAGCTGAAACAGTAATAGTGGGTGGTAAGCGGAGGACGAAAGGACAACCAGGATGTCGAAGGAGGAATGGTGGACACTGTTATCAATATGCTTAATCGATAGACATCAGAGAATATATTACTGCTATCATTATTGTACTACAATAAAACAATAAGCGTTTGTTTTTGTCCAGCACGGGTGAATAGAAACATCAGCTTATGCACTGATTTTACTTGTTTTTGTCTTTGGTGGTGAATACATACTTCTATTCCACTGAGGTCTTTGGCGATTTCTTCCAGTGCTGGTTGACTGATCGTCGTTAAAAATAGCAAGTGACTTCCTTGTCGTCACTGGGTTGCTCGTTGCTGGGATTTGTTTGTTTTTTTGATCTCATACTTTGTTGGTTAATTTTTAGCACATGACTCCTTTTAGTATAAAAACTAGCCCAGCTGCCATTCCTCTTTAAGAACCCGTTTCACTCTCAGAAGAAGGGCCTTTCCTCGAAACGTTAGAATTTTCCTACATATGCTCGGCAGTCTACTAATCCTTTCAACTTTCTGCGCTATATCAGACGGCAGATCAATGGGTTTATCACTTGGACCACTACTAGCTAACATACTCTTAAAAGAATTTGAGAAAATTGTTATTTATGACCTCTTCCACACAGGTATATAAAAGTTCCCCTAGCTTTAATAAAACTGTTGGACATTCCACTCGTCGTAGCTACAATGTAAATTCAACACTTTCCATAAAAATCTGCAATCTGTTGTCGACACCTTCGTCGATAGCTTGGTGCATTTTTTAGGCATTCAGATCACAACTCACGGCACGGATGTTTACCGTAAGAATAAACATACGCATTACTGCAGCTTTGAGCTTTTTTTGAGACGTACAATTTTTTGAAAACCAGATTTCTCAGTTACAATTATTTGTGTCTTGGAATGGCTTTCCAAATCAGACACAAAAAAGGTCCTTCTGAGAAAACTAAGCAAAAACTTTCAACAAATTCCTCCTATAAACTAAATGACGACCGACCTAAGATTTGGCTCCAGATAACACACCTTGGTAGGCAAGATGAAAACTTAGTCTAAAATTGCTTAAAGAAAATTCTTCGTTGTTTCAAGGAACACAAAACGATTTCTTGTTTCAATTCAACCAATGATAAAATCCCTGAAACATCTGGCAGTAATGTCGTTTACCAAATTTCCTGTTCTGGCTGCGGTCATCGATACTTTCGGCAAAAACGATCGTTGCCTGCAAAAATGCCTCTTAAAACACAGCATCCAATACAACAATAGCACCGTCGCCCAACATTTTCTAAATTTTGAAAACGTTCTACACCCAACTGATCTCAGTAGCATGTTTGATCTCTTGAATTCTAACTGCTCTCATCCTAACTCTCCTTGCATAAAATCAAGGAAAGTTAGGGTGATTTTCAACGATTTTAAAGTTAGTCACTTGAATAAGTTATAATATACTATTTTTAGCAGCCCCCCCCCCATTAAGTTTAACACACCGGAATTAAACAACGAAAGGCTCGCTCTTCAAGCTTTACGAAAACTCGGAAAAGTTGTGAGTTCCCCAACGGGAATCGAACCCGCGTCTCCCGATTGCCGGTACGGTTGTCTTATCACTAGACCA
>JBAHVQ010000323.1:642814-658795 GCA_036872915.1 Nanipora kamurai | reverse complement strand
TATCTATCTATCTATCTATCTATCTATCTATCTATCTATCTATCTATCTATCTATCTATCTATCTATCTATCTATATGTATATATCTATCTATATAAACCGGAATTAAACACCAGTCACAAAGCGACTAACGACTTAACACTTCTTAGGTAATGCATGCATGATAAGTTTCACATCTGCAATTATATTTCTCTGTGATCAATTTATGTAAATAGATCTGGATAGGCTCTTTCTACGATTACGTCATCCATCTGATGTAAGTTCGTAGTTACTTGAATATAAAGTCAATTGGTCTGACGATGTTATTGAAATAAAGGCAAAATACACCGCACTACCATTAAATTTTATTGTCTTGTCTTTAACCCGAATCTTGGATTTTAAAAAGGTCAGTTTTCGGGTTGTGCTTCGTTTTGCCAGCAATATTTTGTGAAATCCCGAATGGTATACACGAGAAGCTATAGATCAGTGGAAACTTAACCCTAAATATCTAGACCAATTTTTGTTTCACTGATGCTTATGATAAATCTTGCAGAATGGCTTCAAAATGCAACCTCGTCTATTACTCCGTTTACACAGCGCGAAATTGTCGAGATTGCGATCCAGATAGCGAGCGATCGCGATCGCAATCCAGATCCGGAGGTGGTTTGCGATTGCTATTAAAAATCACCGCTTGAACGGTTGCCAGATTGCAATCCCGAAACCGACGAACAACATGGTTACATGTAAAGATGTGTATCATAAAGTACCTGACATTTGGAAGTTTCGGGAAATGCTCGACTTAGTCCACGACAAAATAACACTCGAAGGACTAGGAATTTCTTGATAGCTTTATTTTCAATACAACCTTAACACAATCCCCACGTGTACAAAAGAAGCCAGTAAAAACAACACTACTCCCCTTATCAATCTACCCACAACCCCTTAAGATATATTTAGTGTTCTGTCTATCATCAACTATGGCGCTAATTAACTGAACCTTTACACCCAATTTACAACAGAAGGTATATTCTATAGTGTTTTATTACGAATATCGCTGATAAGTTGTCAACGATTGTTTTCTTGATATTGAACCGAATGATTTTTATTGATATATTTTTTTTTTTTTTGACCTATTGGGCAAAATTGTTATGAAATGTTGTGAATACGGACTAGCTGGGAGGCTGTAAGAGATAAACTTAAAAATTTTTGAGGAAATAACAGAAAAATCAAGACAACAATAACAGAAGGGAAAGGGTCAAGAAAAGCTCGAAAATTTTTTGCAGTAGCTCATCCTTGGTAAAGCTTAACACCCAAATGTTTGGGTGCCCACGCAGGCTTTTGATAGCAATCGCGATCCCGACTGAAATTGCATTCTCGTGTAAACGCAACCGTCGATCGGTATTACAATCGGGATCGATGGATCGCGATTTTGATAAGTTCACGCCGTGTAAACGGGGTATATGATATTTAGTAACTCAGGGCACAACAAAAATGCTGTCCGATAGGTCAGGGGCTACTGAAGCGACCCGTCGGGATAGTGTGTTTTAATTGCGACTAGCCCGAGGGGCAAGAAACGTTTGTTGCGATTTTTAGAGGTATAAAAGTTTAAAGGGAGAATAAAAAAAGATCGAGTTCATTGTTTTCTTTGTTTTATTTTATCGGCCGTAAAAACCGTCAATATTTGGTTAAATAATTATTGGTGCGTATATTCGTGGTATGTTTCATGGTGTTTTTTATTGGATTTTCTATGATATTCATTGATTGGCGTATTTGTTTATAATATTTATTGATTATTTTTAATAGTTAATTTAAACTTGGCTAGCTTCTCCCTTGGCTCTGGGCTAGTAAACAGAAGCACCAGCTTGCCCGTCGGGCAAGCTGAGTCTTGTATTTTCGTCACCTCCTGTAACTGTAATCGGCTTTAAGCCAACTTTTGCCGCGACTAACAATGTCGAACATTAGATCAGACACCTCAAAGAGCGTTTAAATAACTCCACTTCGCCTCGTTTATCACATATTTCTCTTGGTTTTTCATCTCATAATCAGACAATCTCCAAGAGAGGCCAGTTGGTCATTATTACTATTAAATTCAATTATGAATACTAAACAGACACAATACAGGTTACTCTCTCTAACTGGAAGCCGATCAAGGTAGCCTCACGTTCCCCTTACGGACCCGTTTTTAAGAATAACAGTTAAATGTGGCTAGGTATGATTATACAATTTTATAGCTTCTGTTTAAGTGTGGAAGCAAACAAGTTACATATAAGCAATTAACATATTGCAATGTAGTAAACGAGTATGTACAGTATCCTGATCAGTTAGGATTACTGTAATTTTTTGCCAAGAAACACCACAGTTTCTGCTTAGAGACATGACAGTTTTGCAAGTAAAACATGTTGGTTTCTTATATAAACCAGGTGGGCAGGAAAAAAGTATGTTTAATCTTAAACTTAAGATGCAGTAAATAAGCTTGCTAAAGTGTTATTTTATCAGCCTTACTTATACAAGATTACCACAGTTAAAAGCTTATTGACTTTTTAAGGAGACTTCCTTGGTCTAGGGTAATTTTTAGTAAAAGACTGGTAACTAAATATGGTTGGGAACACATGTGTAGATAACGATCTTGTCAAATTGTTATTCTATCACAAGAGCAACATCCATATCACTACAAATGTGAAATTTTCGGATGTTTGTTTTGGTTAATTCTTTTTAAACTTTGTAATTAAAGCAAACAGAGTAAGCTCAACAACATATTCATAGAACAGAAATTTTTAAAATCCACTAAGTTTATTTTGAAAAATCTACCTGGACAACCTACCCTGATATTTTGACATTTTATTCTTTAGAGGGATATCGAACCTCATATCAATTTTCAGAAAAATTTACCCAAGAAATCAGAAGAAAATGTGCCTTAAATGTAATAATCATGAAAATATGCATCATGTTCCAACATTATTATTACCACAATGAAAGGCTCATTCTTCAAGCTTTATGAAAACTCTGAAAAGTTGTGAGTTGCGCAATG
The DNA here is from genome assembly GCA_036872915.1 of Nanipora kamurai. Lineage (NCBI taxonomy): Eukaryota > Metazoa > Cnidaria > Anthozoa > Scleralcyonacea > Helioporidae > Nanipora > Nanipora kamurai. The sequence continues at coordinate 655,789 of JBAHVQ010000323.1, read as the reverse complement.
GGAATCGAACCTGTGTCTCCTGATTCCCGGTACGATTGTCTTACCACTAGACCATGATTACCATACCGGCAATTGGGAGACATAGGTTCCACATTAGCAATCAAAAATTGGACAATTCAACAAATATTTCATGTTTATCATGCTTCTTCTATACAGTAGTTAGACACACTTTGTACGAAACTTACAACTACAGTATTTTAGACATAGAAATGTCCACCAATGGTGACCTTACTAATTACATCTTATAAACACAGAAACTGTAGGGAGCCACCTTAACTAAAGCCATAGAGTGAGGAGAGAACCCGGTTTAGTCATTACTTCTTGAGGGAAATCAATTTATATATTGATCTAACAGGTCGAATAAAATTAATTCAAAGACAAATTAGTCTTTTATATTTACTGACTGAACTCATAATAGAAGCCTACTTACAGTTCAGTAGTAGCTTCGAAAGTATGCATGTGTGGGCAGCCGAAATCATGTTTAAGTTGGACTGGAATACTCCAACCATAGATATTTTAACTAAGTACAGTATAACTGGAAAATGTTGAAAGATATATCTCAAGACATTAGTAAAGTCTGTACTCAAATGTTACTATGAATCGCTACCACCACAAATCCAATAGCTTTTTTTGCCATTCAAAAACATAATTTTAGGTGACAAAATTGTGTATGGTTACCAAGATTTAGAACAGAAGTTATGAAGAAATCCATTACTTATAAGGGTTCAATATTGTGAAATTTGTAATCTTAACAATGATACCACTGGGTACTAGAATGTACATGTACCAGTACTTTTTAAAAACGCACTAAAGCTGAAACTTCTTAGCAATACAATGTTTAACTGACCCGTAAAAGTTCACTTAAAGCTTTTAAAATAATGTGCATAATATATTTTAATGTAACTAGCATCTATTTAAAATTTTATTTAGCATTTATTACAGACTTAGTTGAATATATACTGTAATATTCACACCCCCATCAGCTTTTGCATCACTTTACTATCATGATTAAATAAATGCCTGTATGTACGGTATGTATATGTAACACATGTTATGATTATTTACTTGAGTCCGTTTATAACTGGAGAGCAAATTATTTGAGTTATCTGTAGGTTGGGTCTTTTGGTATTGATGGCTCAAATCCTTCCAAAAGAAAGTACAATTTGAGTCTGAGTCAAGTTAAGCCCTTGACTTGAGTGAATTTTTATAAGGATTGGCACTGTAGTTTTCCTGGCTCCTATATGCAACAACCTAATTCCTGACTCCCTGAATTACTTTAATCTCTTAAGCTACAGTACCATAAATTAGGGCTTGATGAAAAATGTTCGGTTTTCTAGGGTGAAAATACTTACCATTATTAGTAAGCAACAAGTTGAGCTCCTCCATTATCTTTCTACTTCTTTCAGATACTTGTGAGTAATCGTCAGAGAAGGATCCCACCACAATTTCAAGCAAACATGGTACACATGTCTCCAGTGTCTTATGGCAATTCTTGAGAAGCACTTCACAAAACTGTAAGAGAACTAAACGAACCTTCCAACTAGGATGTCCAGCAACATTTGTAACTTTTTCTATTAAGAGCTTCAGATTTGATGATGTTTTTGAGAACCACTCTTTGTCTTTCTGGATTTCTAAACATTTTTCTCCAGGTTTTTGTTCATACTTTGGTTTAGCAGACTCTCTATTCTGCTTGCATGGCATTAGGTTGGACATTAATTCAACAACTTCATCAACTGAATTGGTTGAATTGGTTGGCAAATATTTGTCAGTCATTACTACTCGGATATGAAACATCCATGCCTCAAGTGCTCCTATAATGACCTTCTGTCCTTGGTCAATGCCTCCTGTAATGATTCTGACAAGTGAAGTTGAAATACCAGGAAAAAATGAGGCAAGTTTTATGGATAGTAATTTTTCTTGTCTGCATAATCGTTCATCAACTTCCTCTCCTCTTTCCACTGAAGTAAACACAAGCTTCTGGATGCACTTTATAGCCTTCACACGCAAATGCTTTGCTCTGTTCTTCTCAGCAATGTTCAGCAGAAGTGTAACACAGTGGCCAATTGATGGCATGAATTCTTTCCTATACATACCTTCCAAAATTTGGGAAGGTGAGTTAAGTAAGATGAGTATGCAATCTACCAATACTTCCTTATCATCCTCTGACATCTCTCTTACTTTCCCAGGCTCCTTCGAGCTCAACATCAAGCAAACATTTTGAAAGATTTCTTGAAAAAGATCAAATCTACTTATTTCCGTCCCTGATAAAAGTACGCCAATACACTTCATTGCCCTGAGTTTTAAATCCATGGACGTATTCCTCCGTCTAATTGTAGTTTGAAGTGGGAAAATAATGTAGTCCAGCAGGGCTGTGATGTTGGTCAATTTGTGAGATTGCAAATAGTCATGAAGACCGTCGATTTTGCATGCAGTTGGTTCTCGAGCAATCTCGACGCACAGCGGACGGAGGTCGCGAAATGTTTCAGGTACAGTCGACATTTCTCCGTTTGTTAGACCAGTTACGATCGCAAAACTTCCCACCGATCTCAAACACATTCACATTTGTCCTAATTGACTACCACTTTTCGACCGATCTACCATGTTGGATTTCTTAATGTACCCGCTTACCCAAAATAAGGAACTGAGTTTATTATTCTGTGCCGCTGACCCATAGCATGATCAACGTTTCCATCGAAGTGAATTGGCAGTAAAACCAAAATAAATTGGGATAAAAATCAAGAAAACAGACAGGTCTCTATTGATTTTTAAAGCAAGTTTAGGAAATTTGTCCTACTATTCCATAGTCGCATCGTAAAGTCCTCAGTTCATAAGTTGATGAAGGATTTTTATGAGTCTAAGACGTTGTGTAATGGCGCAAGCAGTCTGGGGAAGAGGAGGGACTGTTTTCCCGCCATAAAGTTGGACGCCATATTTAAGGTTTACAGAGAATTATAAACCTGCATCTTTGCTTGGCAAGTGTTTCTCAGGACTATTAAGCTTTAAAATGAGGTACGTATAACCGTTATATAGATGAATATCTTCCACCGGTGGCCTTATACTTTTGGGTTAAATTATATTAACAAAGCATATTTCAAAAGTAACATTGAAGTATTGGTCTACTCCAAACTGCAAGAGTTTACCTTACATTTTGAGACCAATTGCAAGCATTTGCTTGTAGGTTTCATTCTGACCAGAAAAAAATGCTATTCTCTTTACCAAAATTGAAACCCCATATGTAACCATAGAAACTATAGTAAAATTTAAAACCAATAGTTTTATTTGAACATAATGTTTATATCTCAAGGTGAAACCTAATCAATCATTCTGTTGGTTTTTACCAAAAATTCAGTTATACAAATGAAGTGCATAAACATGACAACTACTCTTTTTGCCTAATACAGTACTGTTGTAGGAATGTTTCTTGAATAACTGTGCAGGTTGCGGACCCTCATTAGAGCGTGACTTGTCATTTTTCCTGGAATTCCATGATAATTGATTGCTTACTAGCTGGTCATAGTTGGAAATCTGTACGTTTGGAAAGCTGTTGGGGCCTAATTTTTAAACATTCGAACCATTTTTGATTTTGAATATTTTTGTGAATGTTTGCAAATTGCTACATGTCAGCATCCACATGTATATGTACAATGGATTGACAAACTTAAAGTTGGGAGAACTCCACCACGTTTTCCTCTCTAAACCAGGTCTTCTCCTCTGCCACACTCTGATATTTTACATGATTACCTCTTTATTACTGTAGAGCTTCTGATGGCTCTGAGTCTCCTTAAGTCCTCAATATTGATTTACATTAACTTATCTAGGGAATTATACAATATGATAAAGAACAATACCAGACTGATTGAATTTTTATGGTTAAGTAAGCTATGTCATATAAACAGTTACATGTAGCTAGTAGATAGATAGTATTTGGGTGTACTGTATCACCTTCATAATGTTTAAATAATTCTTAAGTAATTCTTACAATACAACAAGTGGGTGTTTCCAGATAGGATAAGAACTTGCTTTAACCTTTTAATGCCCAGGGATCATCCCTGTGACAAGTAAAATTGTCTGCCATTATTCAGAGTAAAATCCTAAAGTGCACCTTCCTTATTTAATTGGTTAGCATAGACTTTTAGACACAACCACTTGCCAAAGAGCTGCTTGGATGTCACATTCACAGTTTTGAAGACCAGTCTGGTAGTGCTTGTGATTTCTCTTACCTTTAAGAGAAACTGACAGCTACAGTACCATCCACATCCATCTTAACACATTTTTTCGTCTATTTTTGTCTATCATCTATCATCTTTGCGTCTATCGTCTACGCGTCTATCGTCTAATGTCGACTCGTCTATCGTCTATGGTCTTTGCGTCTATTGTCTATTGTCTCTGTTTTATCGTCTATTTTGACATAATTTGTAAACTCGGACCTGCAAGTGAAATGTCTTTGTCAAAGAGAAACGTATATAAATAAGTTCCTGAATTTTATTCTCTTAACATTTCTCCCTAATGAATGGCCGTCTTCCCATGTTTCGGAATTCGGTAATAACTAACTTAGCTATGTTTAGATTTGGATTTCAACACTGCCTACGCAGCACACTACTTTCATTTCACTGTTACCATTTGCTTTGATGGCTTGGAAGTTATAGATTGACAAGTTTCTCTTAGTTCTGTTAAAAACATTCAACTCGATCAAAGAACTACTATTGCAGAACTTGACAGAACTTGAAAATTTCCAATGAACTACAGTATAATCATACCAGTTCAAAGCCTTGTTGCACCTTGATCATTGTGTTTAAGCACGTGCGTATGTGTGTGCTCTATGTTATCTAAACCTCGAAAATGGTTGTGGGGATTGCCACAAGAATATTGGCACATCAAATTGGATCAAAACGCTAAAATTCAAAATGAAAACTGCGAAAATAGTTACTTCCACAGTGTTAGCGAGGTGACAAACCCAGTATATGCTACCGGGTGTTTGGATCTGCCTCTGTTCCATAATCAAGCACATGGCTTCATGATCTGAATCCTGTGTGCAGACACTTGAACCTCCAGTGCTTAATCCGTAAAGGCTACACACGCATACTACAACCATGTTTACATTGCACAGCTAAATTATCTGGATTGTGATTGTGACTAAGAGCTATTCTGATTGCAATCCTTATAAAATTATCTGCATGTACAAGCATGCAAACAAGTCAGGGAGAAAAATCTGTTTACACAGCACCAGTGAAACCTGAACTCCATGGTGAAAGTATTAAACAATAACACTATTTTCCGCAGGTGCTGTAAACGAAAGAGCAATAGACAGCAAATAAAGGAATAGACAATAGATGGATGGACGACAGACGATAGACAGATGGACAACAGACGATAGTCAGGTGGTCGATAGATGATAGATTGACGGACGATAGATGGATGATAGCTAGACGGATGATAGATGGATGGACGCTAGACGGATGGACGATAGACGATAGACGGATAGACTATAGACGATGGATGGACGATAGATGATGTTAAGATAGACGTGGATGGTACTGTATAGTAATACCACCTGGGTGTTAAAAACTCCGATATAAAACTAGAATGCTATGTATGCAGTTTTGGACATCCTGTAGAAAATCAAAAAGGTTGGGAAGCTACCAGAACTTACTGTAGATCAATAGTCTGGAAAAAAACTGACATTTTTAGCTTGAAACATTAGTTTTCTAGATCTATGTTCTGGCATGTTACTAGTCCTTTTTGTCTTCTACTGTACAAGTTGTTAAAAACTCTCTTCATCTTTTTCCGTTGTTTTTACCTTCCATTTGATCAAGTCAGTTTTCTGCGATTCTCCCATCACGTGTGTGACATTCATACGACAATGTTGTTGTTCCTTGGGGCTTTAGGCTTTAGCAATAATTGGAACCTTTTAAATTATAAGATATTTATTGAGTCCTGGGTCATCTCTATTAGCAACATAAGTAGCATAACTTTTTCACTTCCCTTTTTTGAGATACCGAGGCAAATGTGGTGCGTCTTGTGTGATTCACAAAATATGGTTTTTGTTAAGTTCTGCTAACAAGTTCAAAAGTCTGTGAACTTTGAAAAAACAAAATAATGAAAAATACAAGAAATATTCCAGCAAAGGACACTCTATTAAAATCAAATAAAAATTTATGTGAATGACCAAAACCAACAGTGTGTGAGACCATTATGTGTCTGTCACGTGTGTGACAACTCTGTCTTGTGTGTGACTTTGTGTGTTACAGTACCTTACCATACCCTCTTACCAGTCAACAATTTCAAAAAATAGGTGTAGGTAATCATATGATTGCAAGGGTAATTAAAGATTTAGGCCACAAGTGATATTTGAAAATTGTGCCAAAATTGCATGCTCAAGCCAGTAGGGGAGTGCAATTTGCCATTATTTTCAAATATGATGAGCTGTGTAAATCCTCAACTGCATAAGAAATAAAATAGCAATAGGCTGATTTTCATTTGCTAAAATAGTTGTACAATTACAGCCTAGAAAGATTGCGATTATGGTAATGCTCAATTTGGATGTTTCTGAACCAATAAGATTACGGTATTTGAGCCTGATTACAGAAGGTGATATAATTAATAAAATAATTGTATCCCTTTCAACAAATCAGAATGCAATCATTTCGTCATGTATACCATAAAGAAGGCAAGAAACTCCAGAAACGCACATCTTTTGAACTCAAGATTCGGGAAAAATAAAGCAAAATTGAAAATGTTAATATTTTGACTTTATTCAAAGCTTCTCTCAAACTGAAATAAATTACTATACATGTTCAAACAAGCTGTTAGCCCATTTATATACATGCCTCTGTGAGATACTATCGTCAATTTGTAATTAGGCAATGTTGCACATTTGAATAACAAATTTAAGGTGTCACTACATAACAGAGGAGCTAAAAGCCAAGTACAGTGTGCTGTTTTTATAGGGAAAAATTCATGATAAAGTTGAACAATGAAATGGAAAAGTCAATAATCAAACTACATGTAAGAAATAAGATTTAAATTATGATTTAAACATCGGTTGGTAAACCGAAAAGGAGAAGAACCATAAGTGGCCCCAAGGGAATGGTACTACTGTGTCTATAAGTTAGAATAAAGAAAAAGATGACCAGCTGATGTTTGTCAAACTGGTCTCCTCAGAAAAACAATTTCTGAGCATTAGATGGGAATCAAACCTGCAACCTTCTGAGGAAACGAGCTTGACAAACTTTGTTGGTTGTCTGATATATACCAAGCTCCCATATGAACCAGATTAGTGTTCAGCATTTAGTATGACAAAAGAATAAGAAGACAAGGTAATGTTTTTATTTGCCAATGCTTCGTATTGCACCGCTGTTCCTGAAGCTGGAGTATAAATGATATCCATCACAACAACAGACCACAAGATGACCCATTGTACAATTGATCCAAGACCAATGTTAGAGGTGGATGACTGAGTGTGTAGCCACTGAGTAGGTGGAGAGAGCCTTTATTCCAAGTTCTGTGAATTGGTAGTTTAAACTCAAAGCTTGTGAAACAATATTGGTGGCCATAATTACAAATGGTTGCCACAAAACAGAAATTGATGTTGAGGATCAAGTAAAAAATTAGCAGTGAATGAACAATAATGAAGAAGCAGCAAGACATCAGCAACTGAATGATGAGTGACATGAATAATTCCACACCCACACTGTAGAAGAGAATTTTTAAGGCTTTTTGGAAGAAGAAATCTACTGAATACTTTTTGGAAAAGAACTTTCAAAGCATGGCTCTTTTTGGAGCCGCCAAAGGAATGAAGAAGCAAGTAATTTACTCGAATTCAAATTTAACATTTTTATTTTAATTATGCTACATGTACAGTTCCTTGTTTACAGTAATGATTGCAATGTAAAATCATTTCCATGGGCTATTTTGAGACTCCCCAAGAAAGAGGTTGAGGTGTTGGTAATCACTGGGTGTGGGTATTCTAGTAACAAATTTTTTTAGTACCAAATTTGGCAGAAGCAGATGGTACATTGTGCAGGGAATTGCCCAGAAAGAAGACAGTTCTCAGGAGCTCCTATTCTAACCTGAAACAGGGATGAAACCAGCATGTACAATAACATTCATGTCTGGAAATCAGTCACTACATGTACTTTACATGTAGCTCTCCATCAGAGTCTTGATACAGTACCCCAGTGGTTAGATCATCTCACTGGTCATCAAAATGTCTTGAGGTAGATCCCTTCTGGGCCTCAGGATACTGTATGTTCTTCTGAGTAAATTAGCTTGATAATGTTTACTTATACAGTACTATCATCTATAATACAACCAAGCTACACACTAATTGTATGGAAGGTAACATTGGTTTTGCATGTCTATGCATGCAAAAATATCATAATGTTGCAACAACATTGTTATTATAGATGAACAATATTCATGAACCAATAATTACATTCATTACTTAAGCGTTGTTCAGCATGATGAAGTAACAACGGTTGTTTATGTTTGTTAGAACAGGGAAAAATGACACCAAAAGAATCAACATGTTCATGATTGTTTGAACAGAGGTGATTGTTTGGCTTTGTGAATACATTGTTACAGCTTTGATGGTTCTACAAATTGTCTTGGCACCATCTTTATCATGCCTGAAAAATGTTCATTCATGAAGTGCAGCACAACATTGCTCACTGCTGTTGACAACTTGTAGAAAATTTACATGTGTATGTTGTGGACATGTCTTCATGAAATCACTGACTGTAGTGAATAGCGCCCGCTTTCTCGACTTTTAGATTAAGAACATACCGTGATTATAAAACAGTTCTAAAATGGGCATGAAACTTTCACATTTCTGAAACTTTGCAATTATTAGATTTCTGGACTGAAGACATACATGTACCCGAAAAATTTGATAATAAAATGTTTCTTATTTGAAAAAAACGTACTGAAGCTAAAATCTTTCACTAGCATTATGGAGTAGGGAGTACCATGCTAAATCTGTGACTTTATTTGAAATTTTAAATTAAATTATCCTATTATTCTTAATTTCAGCACAAACAACACCACCATGGGTGACTTGGACAGGTCAGAGCTTGAGATTTTTCAATCATGCTTAGTTAATGGAGCCAAATCTAATTCAATTTGCCATGTAATATTGATGTTTTTATCCTGCTGGAAAAGATTAAGGCCAGGGTGACCAGCCACAAGCCTCAGTCTGTCCACATTCAGGGATTCTATTCATTAAACATCCATGATGAAGTGTCCTGTTTCAGTCATAGGTTAAAAAAGAAGACAGATGTATCTTATATTGTTTTCTTATCTTTGCCTTGACATGCTTTCTGGACTGTATATTTGGAATTGTGTTAATGCTAACACATGGTTCAAATGGTCATGAAAAGTCATGATAATTCATGGAATTTGACAATGCATGTTCCAGACCTGGAAAAGTCATGAAATATAGTAAAAACTAGCTAGGTCATGAAAAAGTCATGAAATTTCAATTTAATGGTCCAACTAAGGTTTAGAAAGTATGAAAATCCCAAATATTTGCCTTGTCTTAGAGTAACAATCTGCTTAAAAAATCTGAGTTGTCTTAGCTTTTCAACTTGAGTCATGAAATGTGAAGTGTGGTCATGAAATGTCATGGAGAAGTCATGAACTTTCATTGCCCAGTTTCTGTGTTATCCCTGTAACATGTACAGTATATTACTCTGGCTAAACTTCAGTCTGTCATAAAATTTTAGGTACTCGTATTAAGTTATGTGGTTCTGTATCTTTCTGTTCAGGCTATATATACTTAACTTTACTGGGCATTGGTATTTTCGGTTCTGAGGAAACTCTGGATTTAACTTTGAAACTTTTCCAAATATTCACTTCTATCGAATTTGTTCACCATAAAGTCTATGGTAACATTCCCCGTAAGTCACTTTTTTATTCACACTTTAAACTTATGAGTTGTGTTTTTTATGGTTAGCAAAACAATTGTAAACAAGTTGGTTTTAGTTTGAAATTTGATGGCATGAAGCCAAATTTTGAGTGGTTTACAACAAACTGGACATTGCAGGCAATAAAAACATAGTGTTGAGGATGTAAGAAAGCCACTTGTGAGCACTGCTCAAAAAAGTTGGAAATTCCGATTCCAATTCCCAAGACCATATGGGGCATTTGTGGGCACAAAGGAGAATGATGGCTGGCCCCCAGATGAATGCCCTGTTACAGATGCAACTTTCATCTGGAGCTCTAACTTTCCTTCATATCAAAATCTATACATAGCTTGTACAGAGTGAAACATGTGACTGTTAGTGCTATCATCAGGGAAGAATTAAAAACTATCTCATTAACTTATTCCAGTTGGTACAAACCCTTATTATTTCACTCTGGCTAATGCCAGATGATTTTGCCCAACCTTTGCAAAATATTTATTCTCATTTAAACTTTTCATTTTTTCAATTTCAGAGGAGAGAGCCAATCGATGGGTTACCTAGACAGGCTTGAGCTTGAGAATTTTAAGTCTTACAAAGGCAACCATGTCATTGGTCCCTTCAGACGTTTCACTGCCATTATCGGTCCGAATGGGTGTGGTAAGTAAGAAAATCATTAATGCCATTGCATTTATGTGACTGTATATGCCATTGCAGTTATATGCAATTAAATTTTTAAATAAATTCATGCTGACAAACTGAAACGAGAACTCTGGAGAAATTCTCAAACTTTTGACTTTAGAATTTTACAAAAGCTTTAACCTTATAATTTTATTTTAAACAACGCTATAGGGTTTTCAGTCTAGTTTTATTCGACATGTTTCAGAAGCGCACAAGTTCCTTTCTCAGGAATTAACGATGACTATTGTCACATTTGATTTAAATCCTGATGAAGGAAGTTTGTACGCTTCCGAAACATGTCGAACAAAACTAGATTGAAACCGTGGTGTTGTTTATAAAAAATCTCTGCTGGTTTATCTGATAAAACAATTTGGAAAACTTTATAATTACAGTCAAATTTTTATTATGTGGACTCGTTTGGATAAACGCAGTTTGTTCGTTCGTTTGTTCGTTCGTTCGTTCGTTCGTTCGTTCGTTCGTTCGTTCGTTCGTTCGTTCGTTCGTTTGTTCGTTCGTTCGTTCGTTTGTTCGTCCGTTCGTTCGTTCCACTTGGTAAAATGAAACGATATCAGACTGCATCTGGTAAAGAATATTTTAGAGTGTCAGAATAACATATTGTATTTTAAAATATATCATTTTGACACTGGAATATTTCCAGATAATTGAAGGTTCGACTTTAAACCATTGGGTTTGCTTATGAAGGCTATGCATGAGTTTGAATAAAAGGAGGACTTTCGTTTTGACGTTTTGATGCAGGGAATAGTTTAGAATTTTAGGCAAAGGTAGTCTGTGCCATGCACTAGTGACCTCACCACGAATAGTTTACCAGTGCCAATACTTAACGCAACAATTGACAATCAGGACCTTTACTGATTTCTATAGGAAAGTCTAATTTGATGGATGCTATCAGTTTTGTATTTGGTGAAAAAACATCCAGTCTTCGAGTGAAGACTGTTAAGGTTTGTAGCTGATCTTCGTGTAATTTAATTGGTTGTAGTAGTGATGGGTTTTTGCAGTATCCTGATCGTGGTCAATTCGATTCTAACGACAACACCAAGTATTTTTATTGTTTGGAAAGTACAGCAAAAAGGGAAATTAATCTTAAACCGTAAAATGGGCACGTTTTGGCCTCGAACAAGTAACAAACATGTATTGAGAGAACAATGCCCCCGTCTTGAATTGTGTTAGCTATCAAGGATCAAGGAACAAGCTTCGAAGATTGAGAAAAAGGCTTTGAAAACGAAGTTGCCGTGTTATAAATAACATTGAAAAAATTACTTGTTTATGATATAAGAAGACAATTATTTCTGAACACGGAGGCAAACGAACAGCTTGTCAACGGCTGAGTGTTGAAATGATTTATTGGCAAATTATTGCAAAGTGAAAATCATACTCATCAGCTCCAGTGATACTGACTGACCTAAGGGGCCACTTTGCCCCAAACTTCGGTCAATTTTGAAAATTTTTATAGATCTTTTTTTTAAACATGTTAAAACCTTGTTCATTCATTCACTTCCTTATTCACTCATTCATTCGTTTCCTTATTTGCTCATTCATTCTTCTTTCCGTTCGTTTGTTCGTTCGTCCATCCTATCTGACTACTTGTTCGTTCATCCTATCTGACTACTTGTTCGTTCATCCTATCTGACTACTTGTTCGTTCATTCGTTCGTTAATTTGTTCGTTCACTCATTCGTTCGTTAATTTGTTCGTTCACTCATTCGTTCGTTTATTCGTTCATTCATTCGTTCGTTCGTTCATTCGTTTATTCATTACTTGATCAGTCCGTGGGTCGGTATGTAGGTCAGCAGGTAGTTTCGTCGCCTAGTTCCTTCGCTCGTTTCATCGGTCAATAGCTATTGTCAAGAATTAAAGAAACTTATACACAATTGAGAGTCAAAGATATTGTACAGCAAGCGAAAGCCGGATCAATATTAATTGTATAAAAGTAGAGTGCTGCATAGGAGGTGCTGGACGGTGTTTATAAAGCTACAAGGGTTAGGGAAGTGCCGAAATTTTTGATAGTAAACCCAACGATTCGAGCGAAAACCGTTCGACCAAGTGAAACGTAAAAATGATAAAAAAAACTAGGCGGTACTTTTACTGGAAAAAATGAGTCGTGCGACACAAAGGTAACCAATCAGATAGAAAAATATTACTGATGTATCAATGTTTTACTTACTTTGTTAGTGATAATGTTCTGTAAATGACTAATTGTAGAGGTCTTAGTAAATGGAGTAATCTGTGACGTTAACCTTGCTTTAATCTTTAGGCTGTTTTTGTTTAACAATTTTTTAATTATAATTTGGCAGAAGTTTTAATAAATAAATAAATAAATAAATAAATAAATAAATAAATAAATAAATAAATAAATAAATAAATAAAAAACAAACCAA
>JBAHVQ010000323.1:609672-642714 GCA_036872915.1 Nanipora kamurai | reverse complement strand
AATAAATAAATAAATAAATAAATAAATAAATAAATAAATAAATAAATAAATAAATAAATAAATAAAAAACAAACCAAGCAACGTGATGTAAATAATGGAAAGTCATGTGCTATTTTAAACGTCGATTAGTTCATCGAAAAGGGAAAGACCTGGGGAGGCCCCAAGGGAATGCTAATACGTAAAAGTTCAAATAAAGAAAACCCAAGTTAATAAGAAATCCAAAGTAAAGTCTAAAACATAATCCGAAAATTAACATCTTGAAACTTGAGATACAAGTTACAACAAGACTAAGACAGGTGCGGTAATATTTCGACTTCATTGCAAAGCCATTATCAAACGAACTAAGTTTACAAAACATGCTGCGATCTAAATATACATAGAAGATGATGTCATCACTTATTTGTTTGCTGAGAAGATAATTAAGAGCTTGAGAGGGTAATAATGGGGATTAACAAATAATAGAGATCACAGGTAGAGATAACGTTACAATGGTGCGATGACACTAGGGAAATATTGAGAGCTCTTTCCTAGTTTTTATACCATTATTTATTTCAGGTTTATAATATTGGAATGAAAAATCCTTCAAAATAAGTAGTTTGTTAGGATTGTTAGATTTACTGGAGTGAAGAATCTTAAATTTATTGAAGATAAGATTGGTACGGTAGGACTATTAGAAACAGGAAGAGAAAAACTGTTAAGATTATCATAAAGAACGTTAAGGTCAGCAGTGTGTTGAGCAAGTGGACAGTCAAGAAGATGTTGTGCTATCTTATATTACCACACCTGTCTTCGTCTTGTTTTAACTTGTATCTCAAGTTTCAAGATGTTAATTTTCGGATTATGTTTTATACTTTACTTCTTAAAATTGACGGCTCGTTATGGTTTCTCAGAAATACAAGCTAATGTTTTATTCCTATTAAAGGACCACCTAGTTTTTATAGCATTTGCGTTTCACCCGACCAAGGACCTTCGCTCGGAACGTCAATTTTACAATAAAAAATTTCGCCAAAACTCTATTTGTACATGTAATGTTGTGTTACTATACCTCTTCAGGATTTAATACATGGTGCTCCTATCAATAAACCAGTGGCATCCACAGCTTCAGTGAAGGCTGTTTATTGTGAACGAGATGGTTCCGAAATTGAATTTACTCGCAGGTAAGCGCCTATAGGCCAATAGAGCTTCGGCCTTCTGGGCTGAAGCCAAGAGTACGAATGCTACGCGTTCAGTTGGTATCGTATATTGCCTGTTCTCAAACGTGGGTCGCGAACAGATCTGATTTGGCTCCCGAGACCCTGATTGAGTCGCGTGGGTTTCGAGACTTCCTGATGTATAGCCGAGATTTGGGGCGGGTCGTAGGGCCCACAGCGCTTCTTTTATGTTTACAAAGCTTACCTGAGGCCCTGTGGAATTGAGGTCGTTTCTTTTCAAAAAAATCTACATGATGAGCTACTGCAATTGCGGCAGAAATTCGAGAACAACTCGTGTGGAAGCACTGGTCAGCAGTTACTGTAGCATGGTATGTACATTGTGTTAGGTCCACATAGACGTTTGCATATATTTACCAAAGATTTATAAGATGGCGATGACTAGGACAAGCAACAAAGGGAAGAAGATTGTCAGGGCTGTTAAACTTGAGTTTTTCGATCAGTATGGCATCGAAGAGGAGAACGTAAAAGGCGTATGTATGCGATTCCAAATGAATCTGTGAAAGCAAACAAACTGGAACGACACATGAAAACTCACACACGTGTCGCAGCACTGGACATCGAGAGAACAAAACGTGCTTTTGTACGATACGCCGAGCAGAATTCGAAGTCCAAGTGCGTGATGTAAGTCTCGTTGAATCACCAGCAAAAGATATCCCTGCTCACGCTGAAGATTGCCTTCTTGATCGCAAAAAATAAACGTCCTTATGTTGACGGAGAGGTCATTATCAAACCGATATTCATGAACTTCGCTAAAATTTTCGAGAATGATTCATGTGGAAGTAGAATACGTCAAGCGGCTAAAAGTGCTCCTCTAAACAATGATGCAATCCAGAGAAGGATCACTACTTGCGCGAATGACATTTCAGCACAGATAATTGAAGAATTCAAAACTTCACCCTGGACTAGTAAAGCTCTTGATGAATCGTGTGATAATACATCGCAGACTCAACTAGGACTTTATGGTCGTTACATTCGTGGCAACGAGATTGCTGAAGAATTAGTCGAGCTCATGAAATCAGATTTACAAACTAAAGGTGTGAACATTTATGAAATAGTCAACAACTTTTTCGATGAGAATGATATCGACTGGGACAACGTTGTGGAATGTGACATGGTAGGTAATATTATGGACTGCTGCTTGATGATCATCCTCACGTAATCGTCAATCACTGCATCATACACAGACAAGCACTGGCTTCAAAGGACTTGTCAGCGGAGTTCAGTAGGGTGATAACTGCCGTGGTCTCGACTGTAAACTTCATGAAAGCGAGAGATCTAAATGCTCGCGTCCTCAGAAAGCTTTTCATCGATAACGATGCTGACTATACAAACCTTCTATTCTACAACTCAGTCCGTTGGCTTTCCAGAGGAAAGTCTCTGGACAGAGTCTTTCTGCTGAGGCGTGAAGTGAGAGACTTTCTTGATGAACATCAGAAAGGGAATGCGGAAAATTTTGAAGACCCACACTTCAATGCCCACCTAGCAATGCTAACTGATGTCTGCCAGCACATGAACTGTCTCAACACGAGTTTGCAAGGGAAGAGGAAATTCGTATTTGATTTGCAAGAGTCCATCAACAGTTTAATCGGGAAACTGGATGTACTGGATGCCCAAGTTGCAGAGGGAGACTTTGTAACTTCCCGAGCTACCAAGAGTTCCTTGCTACCGCTGATGGAGACTTTGATAATGGGAGTAGCTATAAATTTTACTTTTGGGCAGAATTCATGTATCAGAAGTTACTAATAAGTTTTGAATCCAAACAAGACTAGTTTTAAATTGCAACTCCAAGACCTTACTACTAAGAATCCAACCAGTGATCTTGCCGCTCTGGCACAGTGCCACTCCGGAGTTAACTGCAGAGGCCGTAGCCACTAGTTCAATAATGAGTAATATGCGTCGTAATTCTGGTGAAGGGGAGCGTCCAGTTTAATGAATACATGCATTTACATTCGAATGCTCTGATACGGATTAAATGAATCGATATGGGTAGATTTTCGAGTGAGCGATGTTATATCAAGACCCAACCGGGATTAATTTTTTCTTTCTTTAGTGAATGGTTCTGTTAGTTTTCGTTATGCTAACTCTAATTTGAACGCCCACTCCTTTTAGCTATCGAGCGTCATAAACGTGGAATGATACCGTCAACACTCTTCGGACGTACGTATTTCACCATCATTTCGATGCTCAAAATTAAGAAAAAGTAATGTTAATCTCTAACTAAACCGTCTTCTAAAATTAACCAATTCCTGATTCTGGTTATTTCTGTAAGAAACGTTGATACAGTTCCAATCACTTTCCGTTCCGACCAGGTCTTAAAAGGACTCCAATTCATCCTACAGTTTAGTACAATTTTATATGTACCTCGTCGGTTATTCGTAAATTGTCGATAGATCTCTAAAGAACTTCATGTACACACCAGTCAAATTTGTATGAAATCCTATGGAAAGTAATATTTTGTTACCATAACATTCCCCGTTCTACTTCTCCGAATTTACTTGAAATTTAGAATCATTGGCAGTGGCACAGAGTATCGAATTGACAAGAAGGTTGTATCACCCGCCGAATATAACAAAAAGCTTGAAGCACTTGGAATTTTCGTGAAAGCGAAAAACTTTCTGGTTTTTCAGGTTAGTGAAATCTTGCCCTTAGGGCAAAATGGTACAATGAATCTCTCGGTTACCCTGAACAATTGTAATTAATACCTCAAAAATGAAATGAAATAACTTGGCGTTGGCAATAAGGGATATGAGGCGACTGGTGTTTTCAAGAATTTCGGTTCAAGAACAAAATCAAATAGGTGTACTAGTACATTGTTTAAAGGTGATCTTGTGCTCGTACGCTTTGTTAAAACAGTAAACAAGATGTGCATAGCGGGAAATGTTGAATCGACTTCTAGTTGTTGCCGTTCTATCAAAAACGTTTTTCTGGTAAAAAGTATGCTATAAAAAACTAGTATTCGTTCGTTTAAGTTGAGACTGTCATCTACTTAAAGAAAAATGGTAAAATGTTTTTACATAAGCAAGAATATTAAAGAAAAAGATATTTGCGTGTTTTCACCAATAGTCTTTTCCCCGAAAGAAGGTTGCAATGTCAACGAAGACATAAAGATCTACTGTTTTAATATTATACAGCTCACCACAAAAATTTATTTTCGATAAAAGTTTAGCCTTCTTACGCGCGTAATCTTCGATATTTATTTTGGAATTAAAAGAGCCTTGTTGAGTCCTAAAGAATATGCCATTCTAACGTTTATATCGAATATGCCATTCAGGAGTTTTGATTAGTTAACTTTGACACCAAAACCAATTTAGTTGAGAGTTTATCCCTGATTTCTTGTACATGGTTTTTAAAACAGGGTGCTGTGGAATCTATTGCAATGAAAACGCCAAAAGAAAGAACTCAGATGTTTGAAAAGATTAGCAGGTACCTTGCACAAGTGACTCATTGTGTGATAACATACATGAAAAAATTCTCATTACTGATTGGCTAAATGAAGTGTAATTGCAAACAAGGTGCAGAAAATAAGGTGACTCAGTGCCGATAAAATGTAATTCGGAGCAAGTTCCTTGCAGCGCAAAGCGTTCCATACCCTTTAGAGATAGACGGTAATTTGATAGTCACTACATACTTTGTTCGCGTGAATCTTCAGTTTTACAGTGCTCCTGGCTCCCGAAATATTAAGGGCAGGGTTCGTGATTTGGCGTGCACAATTGCGTTATTGATGCGCGCGGGAAGCCGGGAGAGCTGGGCAAATCATGAAACATTTCTTGTTGTGAGAAAGAATCGGAGGCAAAATGACGGAAGCCAAGCTTTATTTCGCTGATTAGAACTTACTTTTTCCTTACGTAAGCCAAAAATTTTGAAAAGAATATTTTTTCCTGCTCTTCTTCCCGTGCTCCGTGGAGAAATGGAGCACGTACGGCTGCCAATCAGAGACGGCGTTATATTAAATCTACCTAAGGATGTACCAAGTTCCGTAGGGATTATTTCATAGTGTTGTATAAATTAAACAAGATTAATATGCAGAAGCAGAGGTGATCATGAATGGAGTTCTTAATTTTAAGAAAATAGGGTGGAGAAGTTTAGATTTTGCAAGTAAGCTCCAGTGATACTGCTGCGACTGTAGGTTATTGACGGATTGTGATTAATCTTCTTGTAATCAGATGGTTAACTGGAATTATATTTTAGGTCAGGTGAACTTGCTGCTGATTATGAAAAAAGAAAACTTGAGATGCAGAAAGCTGAGGAAGATACCAACTTTAATTACCAAAAAAAGAAGGTAGGCTGATGTTGTTTTACAGTTGTGAGGAGAACATTGCCCTTGAACAAAATTTACACTGCACATGCGCCTGTGTTTTTCATACTTCATTTGTGAAATTTAAAATTCTTAAATTATCTTCGTGTAAACTGATGAACTCAAATGAGTTTTTATTAGATGTGCAACATCTGATCAACCCTCATACTCCATTAAACTTTACCTCTGAATTCATAATCTGCGAAACCTTTTTCGTATGTTTTTCATTTTTGCAAGTGAAGCTGAAAACTAAATTTGTTAAGCACGACTGGTCATATTTTGCGTATTTTGTTGAGGAAATAAGTTTCATTGACCACTTTCACATCTTCCACGATACAGTTTGTTTGGGGCGGTTCTTTGTATAAAAACAAAGGTTTTCCAGTTCATTGGACCATTCGCTATTTTCACGTTTAATTTTATGAACTTAAATGTTAAGAGTCATTTCACATATTTTTCAAGTCCCATCTGTTCAATACGATTCAACAATCGTATGCGATTATTTACCCTCGTGTTACCATTCACCACGTTAATGATATACATGAAAGAATTCTTGATTCTGATTGGCTAAGAGCAGTGCAGGTTTAATTAAATACGGTACAGAAAAAAGGAAATGCAGCGCAAATTTCTCGAGCCAGTCACCCAATCCAAAACTATAAAAGTTAAAAAGAGCCAATTAAAACATAGCTCTCAGCTGCGGAGAAAGTAGATAGAATTGCGGCAAAAACGGCTGGCGTTTTGAGTAGACTTGCGTTTGAAGAAAAATTGCTGCGGTTTTTCAGTAAATTTCCTTTGGCGAGCGGTTTTCGTTACTTGCGTCACTTCTTGCTTAATTTGTTCACGTCTATTATTAATTGGTAATAGCATGGTTTCTCGTGTAATTTGGAAAACATATACTCGTGAGTTTTTCTGAGATTTCAAATAACACTCGTCTTTCGGACTCTTACTATTTCGACTGTCCTACAAAAACTAACTCGTGCATGTTTTTTCCAAATTGTATTCGAAACCATACTATTACCGATACAACCACTCCGCGAGCACGTAAAAAAGAAAGGACGTCTGCCGTAAAATGAATTCCAGTATGATCAAAATTGGACGGTTTGACTCGAAATGTAACGTTGATCCAAAGCTTTAAGTTTTTCAGTTATGTACCAAAGGCTGATCTAGAACTTTGTCGAAAAGTACTCACTAACCAAAAGAATTTAAATTTTTAAAAGCAGTTACGTTTCAAGAAGACGTTCAGTGAAAATATATTGATTACATAAGCCATGAATATAATTCAATCTCGTGTATATGTTTATTCTAGATTCATTAATATGCATAACTGGAAATGCAGGTAAATTCGGCCTCAAACAGCGACCAATGAAACTGTCGTTTTGTCTTTCAAAGCACATGTCCTCTTGCCATTAGCTCACAAAAGTTGCGATACATTGTGAAGACTCTGTTGGCTAAGTCTTATACATCAGGAAGTACACTCGTGTGCAACAATTGTACCGAGTATGTCAGGCTTTTCATGTTTCACGCCTCCGAAACCGAAAGGTTATGACTGGTAAAAGTTGCTTCTCAAGCGGCGAAGATGTTCGCGGCAAGCATTTTGTTTTGTCGCTCGGATTTTCCTTCCAAGTGTCAAAAGTGATGTTTTTATTTATGACAGGGTATTGCAGCAGAGAAAAAAGAGGCGAAGGCAGAGAAAGAGGAAGCTGATAAATACCAGAAACTAATCAAGGAAGTTGTATGTTTTCTTTTTTTTTTAAATTCTCTGCGTCTGTATAATACGTGATTTGTTCATTGTGTGCGGGTGAACTGCAGGGTAATTACAAGGCAAGCAGTAGCAAATCTCATGCAGATTTCACGGGACGATTGTTTGTAAAATGTTGTGTATCGTTCGTGAGTTCTGATTTGTTAATATCCGTGTGTTTGAATCAAGGTATCCATACAAGGAAAATTTCCTGCCAAAACGCTACCGAAGTTTACGTACCACGTTCATCCTTATAATAAAAGAAATACCTGGTAATGGTTTTTATATATTTGGATATTGTGATTCAAACACTTGGTATGTTGTCTGGCTTTCGAATAGCTACAAAACGCTTGCTTGTTGTCTTATCTCTACGTTGACGTTGCTTGAATTTTGTTGAATTGATCCAGTTAGCTCGATAAGTGATTGGAAGGAGAACCGCTGTTTATCTGCCAGACAAAAAGTGAAACCAAACATGGTCGACGTGGAGGCCAATTTTGCACGTGATTTCAGGCCCCCATGCGGTTTCAGAGCCCGGGAAACAGAGAGATCATGCTGGAACTGACGTGCAAAACCGCTCAGGGAATTGAAACTGACGTGCAAAAATCAACTCCATGTCCGCCATGTTTGGCTTCACCGGTCACGTACAGAGCTCACTGGGTTGATCTTATTAAGGTATTCTCACATAAGTAGCGTATGATATTTGGGTGAATTGCCTACTTCATCAATGTGTCAAATCAACAGCTTTTTATTTGTCGTTATTCTATAAAAGAAATACCAAATGGATTTCCGTCTCTGAAAGAAGTACCAAATGGATTTTCGGATGGTGGTTGACTTTCAAAAGGCTAAAAACACTCGCCTTGCGACACATGTTTCTTTTTTTGTTTTTTTGGGTTTTTTTCCAAGTCTTGCAACATCCCGCGAGTTTGAATCACAATATCCGGGTACAGAAATACATTTAGTATTTCTTAAACACTACTCATGGTACAAATGCATCTAAATGTCAATACTTATAGAATATTTTAAGGTTACATGTCCAAAGCGTCAGTCCTTAACAAATCGACGGAAAAGTTTAATCGGAGCTAGGCCTATTCTGAATCTGGTTCATAAATGCTAATTAGGCAGCAATTTCTTTTGTTTCTCTTTAATGAATTATTGATAAGTACCATACTGTCCTATAATGAATATTGGATACAACTTATTAGTATCTGTATTGCTGTATGACACAGTGCTAACATCGCTCTTTTACAGTCGAGCTTTCTTACACCTTTAGACCTGACATGATGTCGTTCTTACGGTGAATTAATCAATAATGAATGATTTATAAGTATCATAATTTACCATATTGTCTTATAAAGAGTATTGGATACAACATGTTTTTATTATTAGCATTATTGTTGCATAACACCGTGCTAGCATTTTGACAGTCAAGCTTTCTTACGCGTTTAGGCCTGACATGTCGTTGTTCTTAGGGTTGTTAATGAAGATAAACTTGAGTTGATTTTTTTTTTACCATTTCAGAATGATAGCAAACTAGAAACACAGTTATTCAAGCTTTTCCACAATGAAAGGAGTATAGAAGGTTTGAATGATGATCTCCTGACCAAGAACAGTAGCCTTGACAAATTGGTAACTACAAGTCCTTTTTGTACACGAGATCTAGACATTAGATGGGTAAATCGGGTTTAATGCTGGCGGGCAACTTTCGACCCGCAAATAAAAGTGTCGATTGAAGCCAAACCCGAAGCATGATAACCAAAATCGACCAGACCCTCCCCGAAATCAAAATGTCGGCGCAGCCATGGTTTTCCACCTGAAGTGCTTTGGTGAAGAAGCCGATCAAGCACGTGCTCACAAACTCTGCTATACGCCGGTTTTTGACTTGACGATTATAACCAACAACAATGACTGCTATACACCGAAGGAATTGCAAGTTATCACAAAGAGAGAACGATTAGGTCTGTTCTCAGCACAACCGCCATATTAACTAATCCATCAAACACGAAAAAGTAGTTTCAAAATGCCTGTCGTTTTGGCAGAAGCTTTAAAAGGCGGCGATAGCTAGCTTCCCAGTTCTGAAACTCTCCTCTGTAAAAAGAGACTTGATATTGGGAGATCTGCACAGCAAGCCCTGGTGCAAGGTTAACTTTTGGATCGTATTAGATTATAATCTTTAAACCCACGCACGGCCCAAAACATTTGCACCGTATTCTCACCCCAAAGTAGGATCTGACAGGGTTGGGTTTGAGCTAAAGTTTCGGCTGGACATATATTTATCTCAAGTGAGTCAGATATGTCTGACTCTCAAATTCTTTCATGATTCAGTTGGGCTACTTTACGTTCGAATTTCGAAACGAAATCGAGGTTTTTTGAATCTACATTAAATTACTCATCAGAAAATTAAAAGAATTTTTGTTTTTGCATTCAGTGTAAGAGTTTGTAGTATATCAGTGAATTAGGATCTGGAATTAAATGAGATTTTTATTGATTGTTTTTAAAATTCATCTGTCAGTTGGAGAATAAAAGAAGTCTACACTTGTAAGAAATCTCAAGTTTGTGATGTATTATTTTATTGCTTATCGTTATTCCGGCTAGAAAACTACTCGAATTCTCTAATGTCTTCGTAGGAATTAGACCAACTAAGTCTTATTCTTATTTTTTTTAAAGATCTCAAAACGTACTAAGATTGAAGAAGAACTGAAAGCAAAAAAGAAAGATCAAGGCGAAATATCAAGGAAACTTGCTGTTTTTGAAAAGAAGATAAAGGACAAGGTTTGAATCTAGCGCGTTTCTTACTTCTGTGAATCGTAAAATCAAATACTAAACTAAAACTATGCTACGGCGAGGAGTTCGTCACGTTAAGTTATAGCTAGGGTTTTGATGTACTTGTTCAACTCGTTACGTATCATCCTTATGAAACGATTTCCACATGACTTTCTTCCTCATGTATGCGATTCCCATGAGTGTTTAATGATTGGGTTTAATGATTGGGATAAATATTGTTGAGATCAGACACGGTTTTACGCTACTCTGGCTTAAAAAAACTTTGAACATAGCTTATAAAACTACCGTTGTTTCTCAAAAGAAGAGAATTCTGCTTTGTCGGAGTATACGTGTCTAACCAACCACACGACTGCGTGGGAAAATCCCAAAATTATGTTTTTTACCATCAAAGACGTTTGAAGGCGTGGCATATCAATAGCGTCCCAGCTCCATTGAATCGCGACGACGGTGGTTTATTGCCAAATGCCTATTTACATCTCATTAATAGAGTACGTCAGCAATGGTTCTCTAAGGGATTAAATAGGGACTTTATGTTTAGATGAATCACCCCCGACTGAAGACACTAGACGGGATTGTCGAAACGTTGGATCATGAACTGTAGCTTTGTAAACCACGTTCAAAACATTTTAAGCCAGAGTGTCGTGAAACCGTGTCTAATTGTTCACCTAGTTGTGTTGGAAATTTGATTATTGTAGTGATCAAAATTTATTCATAATGAGCGCGTTTGTCATTGAGGATGCATTGGGAAAGCTATACTTGACTTTACGTCTGTTGCTATGTTTTAAATGATTATGAATTGAAGCCCTCATAGATAATGGATACATTCTTAAACAGGTTCTAGGCTCATTCAGATAAAAAAATTATGAAAGTTCTGACCGGAAGACGATCGATTAAACGAGACCTTTATCCTCGTCAGCATTGCTGGAAATGAGTTTCCACGGGAAAGCAACTAGAGTTTACGCTCCAAATGCCTATGTGCCGTTTTTTACTGTTGTAACGAGCAGTAGCAGCTATCGGAAAGTCCAAGCTATGAGCTTCTGACGTATAACTGCATCGTAACTAAGATATTAGATGAAAAACGTTTTTCATCTGAAATGGAAAAACGTTCTGAGTTTGGGGTGTTTCATCGGAGTATCTAATCTTAGTCACGTGATCAAATACGCAGTTGTGATTGGCTAGTTATTTATGTGTTTGAAATTATACAATACAGTATTGTACTCTTTAGGTGACTCAACAGGAAGAAATAGGTATTTCTGATATCCAAAATAATAACGAAAGATTTAACCAAATGCAACCATTTTTTTGAGAAGTGTTAATCCTTGAACATTACCCTCAAAAAATTGGCAACAGTAGATAAATAGGACGTGAGTAATGTATTTAGCAATCAACCCATATTTTGGCGACGCTGAAAATAATATATTACAAGAAAATAAATTTCTCTAAAACTATTATAGATAGTTCTTTGAAACGTTAAAGCTATAATTATGAATATATTGGCTATGCATGGAACTAGAACTATCCAGATGGGACAAAGCCTTCATACTTTTTTCGTACTCCAAAATACGATGATTATAAGTGCCCTACAGTGTCAATGTAATAAGCTACAACTCAGCATTGGAAAGGCGAAACTAAATTTTTCTAGTTCCCTGCTCAATTTATATAATTCTATACATTCAGTGAAAATTTCAGCTCAATAGCTTAAATTGTTATTGAGATATAACAAAACCAAATCCGGAAAAGGTCTAAAAATTAGAAATCGAGAAAATAGCTTGCAAAGTTTCTGGTATCTTTAGTGTTAATGTTTGGGGCTTTAAAATGCCCCAGCTTCATTTACATTTTTGGTAAACAGCAAGACTTTGAGTGGCGTGTATCATAAAATACTCAATAATGCTGTTATAATCCGTATTTGGGTTCTAAAACCTATTGTATCCGGAAGATTAATGATTTTACTATAAGATAATACTATTTTCAAAAAATCTAATTTTTTATTATTTTTTACCTATTGAGCCACCTTAAGGGATAATCGCATACCCAAAGTAAGGAATGGTGTAAGGCAATCCTATTGTGTGGATATACGTTTATTTAAACGATGTAAAAATATAGGGTGCTGCGTAGACGAAAAAAATTTCGGAGATAGCTAGCAGGTTGGTAGACTGTCAAACTTGTGTAGGACAAACTTGTGTCAAAATTCTGACGTTGCGAAGAAGTGCCTTTGCACGAAACGTCAGAGTTTTTTGCACAAAAGTTAGGCAGTCTACCAACCTTTTAACTTTTCCCACTTTTTTTCTGAAACGGCCTCGAAAATATCTCACTTGATTTTGTATGGCGAGTTTTAAAGTAAAATACCTACGATATCACTGCATCAGATTGACTGCTATACTGCGTATTTGATGTACTGGGTACGTAATACTACGTTCAGTATGCTAACTAATACCCGCCCTGCCGATCCATCTTAAAAACTGAACATTCCGCTTTGTTACTGCAAAGCGGTCGGAAACGGTCGACACAGACTGCGGACAGACTGTGCTGTAAGTTACTAATGAATGATTGCCAAAATTGTTAACCTGTACATTGGAATAAGTTTGAGTTTTTTTTTCAGTTTGAATTTCCAGCTTCCTTTCCAGGAACGTTTGTACAGTCGGTCGTTTTTATTATCAATAAACCACTTACACTGATTTCCCACTTCGAGGAAAAACGTTGATAAAGCTAAGAATTTTCATACGTTATCAACTCAATTGATTGTAGGCATTTTGAAAAGGCTAAACAGATTATATATATTTTCCCGACACTAAAGGAGGTGTTTGAAAATCCTGTAGTCACACATAAAAAGGCAACAGAATGTTACAACTTCTTCCAGATATATTAATAAGATACTGCACAGCTTACAAGAACTGTATGTTATGGTAAACGAAAGAAATGGAGTGAACGCATTGAATGTCGGAAATACTTAAGCTGACTGATCTGTTATTCAGGGAGACACCATTTTTATTTTAACTAGGAAACGATTTTGAAACAAACACCGCACTGAAGAGTTTCGAGATTAATAAGTGAATTAGTTTGATTTGAGAGAAATCCTCAAATGCCTTAATATATTTCTAAAGCCAACATGCTAAGTTTATTCATTGTTGTGTGGAAACCTGACGAAAAATTCTAAAACGCATGTAATATACATAAGAGTCCCTGTAACTCCTTAACATTTAGTGTACGAGCGGGTTTGTTTTTGTACTATGAAGTTGTTCCCTGAACTGTTAAAAATCTCCCGCCTAAATATTTCGTCATCGTTTGTAGTGACAAGTAATGTGAAAACGGCACGGTCGCTCGAAAAAGTTCACAATCCGCCACTAAAGGTTTATAAAGCTTCCGATTAATCTTTTTTGTTTCGTATATCAGTTCAACAGAACAAGCTGTAACTTTTATGAAAATTTAGTAAAATTTGTGGAGTAAATTTAAATTCCAAATTTTTTTCCAAGATTTTCTATCCGCCCTTTCTCTTTGAAATTGAAAACTACGAATTAAAAATGGATAACCAAAAGGATTGGGAAACTGCCGGAACTTAAGTGTGGGGAAACTGACGTTTCAGGCGAAGGCCCTTCGTTCGAAACGAAAAGGCCTACGCTCGAAACGTCACACTTAAGCTCCCGGCAGTTTCTCAAGTCTTTTGGTTATCTCCAAGCCGTTCAAGACTGCCGACGCGGGAATCTTGTCCTACATCCGAATTAAAAATAGGTTACTGGGGGAACCCCCAAGAAAACGCTTAAGTATACTATGCTTTGCTCCTTATTAAATCAACAAAAATTACTGGAAAAGTAGCTTAACTGACCAATAAAAATATGATCGCGGACACAAATCGTAAAACCTAAACAGCCTCCTTAAGAACTATATCAGATTGCCACAAAAAGACTGACACAGGACGAATTGTGCCTGTAAACGAATGAACTACTTTAATGTATCTTTAACGAGTTTTATCAACCATTTGGTTTCGTGTGTTTATCTGTTTATTTCATTTGCACGCTGGTTGCGGAACATAATACGTGCATTGTTCGTCAGAGTTATTCAGTCTTATGTATTATAAAAAGGGACATTATCATTGTAACTGACGTACTGCTTAATCTTATTCGGTCTTCAAAGAATAATATTGGTCCAGTTTTGTTATCGCCATAATAGTCCTTGCCTTCGGGTCGAAACCTTTTTGTATGTTCAATACTCCATAATTTATATAAAATGTTTTTCAAAATATTTTGCTATGTATTAATTCATCTTAACATTCTCTGTTATTACAAAAATTATTATGTGGAATGATGTTTTTTATAGGAGGATGAACTTGGTGAAAAGCGACCGCTTTACATAAAAGCGAAAGAGAACACTGCACACGTTACTAGAAGGCTTGAAACTAAAAAGTGAGTACCATTAGCTGATGGACATGTGCGTAAACTAGTATGCAAGCTTAACCGATCTTGCCGGGTTACCATTTCTTTAAAAATCTTCGTTCGGTGAATTGATTTGTTTTAAAAGCTTTTGACGCAAATATTTATGATAAATAGTTGAAACTGAGGCATTTAAACTTATCAACAACTAAAGATGTGATAAATAGTTTATACTTAACTGCGATGATGGCTATTAGTTCGTTAGTTTACTCCTGGGCGATCTGTGCTATGAAGGCTGTGATCAAATCCAACCAAGCGACCATATCCCGTACGATTTAAATGTAAATAAGAAATGTTGCAGCTAAATGTTGAGGCATTTTCTGAAAGGTCACGAAGAACGATTCTCTTGCCTATTTGCATGCATTTCCAATTCGCTAGCGCTTGTGACCGTTATTTCAGGAATACCGATTCTTTCATTCCAAGTTGAGAGTTGCTATTTACTGTTAGCTACTAGGGAACAAACTTTCCTAAAAGAATATTTCTGATATCCTGGACAGCTTACTTAAGAACGAAAGACCATGCTAATTTTTGTTATTCCATCCAGCGAATGACTTGTCTCCTAGATATGCTCGAGATTAAACATGTTTCTAGGCTTTTGAAGCAGTTTCAGTGGCGGAAAAGAAGATAAATATTACAATTTTTGTTGTCCCGCAAATACCCAGTACCCAGATATAGTAAAGCAATATCCGATTACATCTGGGATTCACGACGAAAAATGTAACAACAGAGTTGTTTACTTTGTATGGATGTGATCGATAGAAACCATTTTTGCAGGCTTTTGTCACAAACGGAAGGAAACGCACGGAAAAAATTACTTTTTATTCTTTTCTGTGGATAAGTGTCAAACTTATCAAAGACTGAAGTACTTAAAAACAGGCAAGAGTGTACAGATGACAAAATACTTTAATGTTGAACATAAATCAACAATACTCTTTTGGTTACATTAAACGAGCCAATTAGTGGCGATACTTACTTCGATTTTTGCTTTTGATCGGCAGTTTTAAAACATATCATAACTGATCCTCTAGTTCTGTTAGACGTAGCTTTCATTAGATCCTAAAATCACAAACACAAGTAGCAACTTATTATGCATGGAAAAATCCGTCGGTATTGATTGGTATATAGTAGAGGACTTTAGCTTTTATTGTAAATATAAATACGTTTTCTCATTAATGCTGGCAGTTGATTTTATCTTACTTAATGCTGAACTCAAAGTTGATTTATATGGGGGTTTGGTAAATATCAGACAACTAGTGAACGTTTGTCAAGCTCGTTATCTGAGAAAAACGATTTCTGAGCCGTAGACGGGAATCGAACCCTCGACCTTCTGATGACCGGTGAGACGCTCTTACCATTGAGCTACCACGACTCAGGTGGTGAGCTAGGGTGTAGGTTCGTCATATGTACTGCCTAAGTGGAAGTCACGATATGACAGTAAGTAATGAAATATTTAATGCTGAACTCAGATTTGATTCATAAGGGAGCTTGGTAACTATCAGACAACTAGTAAACGTTCGTCAAGCCCATTATCTCAGAGAAACGATTTCTGAGCCCTGGACGGAAATCGAACCCGCAACCTTCTGGTGACCTTTGAGACGCTCTTACCATTGAGCTACCACGACTCAGATTTCCTAAGCGGAAGCCATGATATGATAGCAATTATTGAAATACTTAATGCCGAACTCAAATTTGATTCATAACTCAAATTTGTTCTGAACTCAAATTTGATTCATATGAATTTTGATACAAATTTGATTTCAGCATTAAGTATTTCGATAATTGTTATAATATCGTGACTTCCGCTTAGGCAGTAAATATGACAAACCTGCACCCTGGCTCACCATCTGAGTCGTGGTGGAGCAATGGTAAGAGCGTCTCACCGGTCATCGGAAGGTTGCGGGTTCAATTCCCGTCTAGAGCTCGTTTTTCTGACATAGCAAGCTTGACTAACGTTCACTAGTTGTCTAGTTGATTTTTCAGGTAGATTTTTCTACTTGATCATTTGGGTTTACAAAACTCGGAGTAGCATTAACTTCCAACTTTTCAATTAAAGCATTTATTTGACAAAAAATTTCGAACGTTTAAGAAAAACTAGATGCGCTCTTGGAGCGTGAACTCGGGCTTCCTTGATATTTTTATATCTGGCGACCACGCAGTGACTGTTTACCGCGAACGGCGTGTGCGTTTGTAAGTGGTTTGAGCGTATAAAGCATGACACGGTTTCCCAACATTGCTGCAGACATAACCTTCGCACTTGACGTTATCGAGGAAAAAGGACGAGCTTTAGATGTCTCGTGGTTTTACACCATGTCCTCAGAGCCAACGTTAATTTAGTGCAGTGAAATGAAACTAGACCATTAGCACTGCAAACATGCACAACGTTCGGAGTAGGTTCGGAATCTGATAAGAATCTCGAGCCTTCGGTTTTCACCATTTTATGTTAGCAGCATAGCGCCCGCGCGTTAGCGCCAGTGTGAGGTTTGTGGACGATAGAAGAAAAAGAAACGCCGGCATTTGTAGACTCGGGCCCTTCCACAGGACGCCGGTGTAAACAGTATTCCTAATATAGTACTACAATACTAGTAAACAATTTAAAAAATTACTTTGAAGTAAGTGTTCTTCGTTAATGATGAACACTGATTGCTGTTTCTGAAATTCTTTTCATACATATAGCCTAGGGTTAAACGTTTCTGTCGCTTTTTTTCCTTTACAGGAAAGCTCTTTCAAAGGCAGTGAGTGTTAACAAGAGGCACATGGAAGAGGTATAGTCGGGGCTGCTGCTCAGCCTGCCAGGAATTATTCTTTGTACTATTTTAGAAACATGTTTTTGTTTTCATGTATGGAAATACCGCTCCAAACAAATGAGTTGTTTCAGAGAAAAGTAACGTCATTAAACTTGACCAACTTTATCAGAGTTTATCTTTTTGAAAGTCGACCAGCATGCTAATTGCTTGGATCACAGTATCCGAACGCCAAAGAACTATCGGGTATTGCATTTGTAAAGATGACAATAGCGAAAAAGGAACACAGACGTCAAAACGTATGGCGGAAAATTTCCTGCGTCTGGATACCCGTATGCGTACTCGAGTCTGTCGTAGTTTGTTGTATGTTTACAACAACATACCTTGAAACAGAGATTATACAATGATCTAACCTCTCTTAGCCGTTTTGTTTCATTCGGTGCATAGAATCGTTCAGAGTTTCTGTATCGTTTTCCGTTCTAAATGTTTTAATAAAACTGTGGAGGTCCACTTCCAAGTAAACGTTTTTCATACTTTTATCACGCAAAGGGTTGTGCAGCGAATATCAGATTTACTTCTCAGTGCAGTTAATGGAATAATTTTCCTGGTTTTTACATTATACATCTAGATATGTATTTGGTAATGAATGCATTCAGGGTATTAGTTAGAGAGTGTCACGGGGGAGGAAGCTAGAAAAACATAACTTTGATGAATATCGCGAGTATAATGCTTGTAGATGGACACGGTTAAAGGGTTGTTGACTGCCCAAAATACACATAAACCAGAATTTAACTGACGCTTCGAGCGAAGGTCATTTGAAAACCCTTCAGTTTCACTCCGACGAAGGGCCTTCGCTAGAAACGTCACTTGCTCGTTAATGTGTTTTTTTGGCAGTTATTAACGCTTTAGCCATTTCTGTTTGAGAAAGATTGCCTGCGCAGACCGGTTCTCAGAGACAAACTCTCGTAAGCTAATAAGAACCTGAAGCATACAAAAAGTGCATATTGACCAAAAGTATCCCTGATATTTGGTAATATTTCCACATAGCAATGAATAATATAAAACAATGTAAAGATGTACGGGAAAAAACAGCAACATGTTATAGGTTATCGTTGCTAATGCGTCTCACCAAAACCTTACATAGCTACGTAAGTATAAGGATGCTTATGTACACGTGCTCACATGATATTTTTCAATTATTACTAGAGCTGGAGGTTGTAGGAGAGTGAAGCAAATCCTCCTCCTTCCTTCCTTCAAAAGAAACTCTACCTTTGCATATATGGATAGTTACGATCACTTTTTGGTGAAAAATTTAAGGAGTAAAAAAAAACAGCAAAAAAAAACTAAAAAAAAAAAAGCCCAAAATAACAAACAAACTCGCCAAACTTTCTCTTTTCTTTTGGTCTTCGTGTAGATCGAACACCTAAGACATGAATTAGAAGAAGTGAGCAAGCTAGCCAGGGAGTATGAGGAGCAGATATCCGCCGAGAGTCAAGGTCAGGACATGGAACTAATGGAATCTCAGGTAACTACTCCTCATTATCGAACAGTGTAAATATTGCATTGAGATCACATGTCGTGATATTTCTAACAAAACCTATATGGAAATTTGACTAGTCACATTATATGTGAAAAACATTTTTGGCATGAAAATCTGTCGTTCATAACTGGAGAAGAGAAAATCAGCTTGACCTCTGATAATCAAAATCTTTTTAGATAATTTACCGCCTCCATGCGATGGCGGTGAGAACGTCTCTATGGTGAAATTTTATACCTGAAATTTAAAACTTGGTCTAGTATAGTCAGTCTCCTCTAATAATTCGGAGTGAGTGGATAAAGTGAAGGGATAGACCATGTACCTGTCCTGAGGATGACTGACCGTTTCAGCAATATGCATATCGGCAGGGGAACGTGATATCCTCGTGAATTTTATCATGTCGACCCACCGGGAAAATATTTAATTTATTAAACTAACTAGAATTAATAGAATAAACGTTTCTGTTAAAGCATGAACAACCTTCTCTAATACATAGTTATTCTAACTGTATTCATGGTGATTAGTATCGTTTAACGCGGAAGATGGTTTAAACTCGGACCCAACGTGCACTCTTTTAAGTTTTGTGAATTCTATTTAATTTATTAAAGATTTCTTTCCAGATCTTCATCTCACTGATACTTAAATTCAACACTCGACAATTCTTCGAACCACTGGAACCTTGAAGCGCTCTTCTCATCACCCTCGTCATTTGGGGACTTCGAGTGTTTAAAAACTCCTATGCCCGAAATGGCAAGGATTAAATGGTGGTGGGAAGAGCACTTCAAGGATCCAGTGGTTTAGAGTCTTAACAGACTCGTGGTAAAACATTTCTTTAAAGTAAAAATCATCGGCTACGCAGCATCCGTGAGTCAAAAACCCTGTTCGGAACGTTAGTTTTCAAAATTTTTGGCCATCTCATGAATTGTGTTTTCACCTAGTAAAATTTTTTATTTGAAAACAGCAAATTTTTTGCCTAACGTAAACGCCTGAAATATCTAATGTCCATACTTCCATCATGGTTTTTCTAGCTTAAGGAATACAACAGTTTACGTGAAAGAGTTGGGATAGAAACTGCTTTACTCCGGGAGCAACTGAATAAGGTACTGTGTTTTATTTCTGCATTTATGTCAGGCTATCATAATAATATATTGATCTATTCAGTTTCTGAAACCTGGCTAGGTGTTATTACTAATTCCTAGCAGTTTTTAGGTACAGGATGTGAATTTGGTCATTCCTAAAGAAAAGTTCTGGTTGAAGTTTGGATCACCGTTACTAGTATCCACCCTAAAATACCCTTTATGGTGCAAAATTTTTCGTAAATTCTAAAAGTTTGTGCTTCTTTCGAAAATAGAATCAGCAGTAGGAGAAAAATGCTAGAGATTAAAGGAGCCACAAATCTCTTATGTCTGGGACATTTTCCGTGAAAGGGTTAAAGGTCGAACTAAGGACCTATTAGCCTCCTTTGTAAGCGTTTTTTCTGTCCTTCCCTGCTATGACCCTCCTCAGCCTGCACGTGTGTCTTACTTCCACGGGATCTCTTGATCTTCCTTCTTTCCACTGGTGTATCTAAAACTGGTTGGAAACAGCGGAATTTTTTTCTTTTTCGTGGAAATTAACAGTGCACAGTGATGCGCATTTAGTAACGTCCAATTGGCAAACTTGTGCTTTTGTTTCGCGATCAACGTACAAAGACGTCCGACATCCTGTTCTAATATAGAGTGTTGTGTAGGTTGTGTTGATCGACATCTATTAAGCAACCATAACTTTTAAATAGTAAAACATGATGTTTTGAGCGAAGGGTCTTCGTTCGTTTCACGAAGAGCCTTCGCTGGAAATCAGTAAATTCCCAACGCATCTAGGTGAATAATCAGACATAATTTAACGCTGCAATTCTACTTCAGAATCATCCTCAGGGTAATATGAAACGATAAATTCACATTTAACCTACACTGCTGAAGTCAACTGAAAAAGTTGACTGGAGCAGGATTTGAGCTCGCACCTTCGGAAATCCGGTCCGCCGGTCTACCTGTTTGAGCTATCGAGTCTACACAGATTGGAGGCGAGTTATTATTCAACTTAAGTGTACGAGATATTCTCGCAACTCTGGCATGAAATGTTTCAAACGCACCTTACAAACCTGTTGTTTAAAACCCAACGTTTCGGCACCCCTGTCTAGTATCTTCATCAGGGCCCATCATTTTTAGTGTGAAGACCCAATTTATATCCTCACAGAACACGTGAAGACGTCGTCTATTGATGAGTTAGTAACTGACCCCCGTCATCGCTATTGATATGCCACGCCTTCAGAAAGCGTCTTTGATGATATGGCAAATTGATTTTAACAGTTCTGGAATTGTTGACCTGATTTTGTAATGTAGCTGATGCCGTTGCTGACTCCCCCAACGTTATTTTATGTCAGATTAATAGGGAACAGAAGTCGGAGGAGGAGGATCTCGAAGTTAAGAAAGAATTGGAAAATGAAATTATTAACAAGGAAAACCACCTGAATGATCAAAGGTAAGCTATTGTTCACAGCGTAATGGATAACATAGCATGGTGTTTTCCAAAACGTTTCAAGAGGTCTGTTATTGACGTTGTACACCTATCTGGATATCAAGATTTGCGTTTTTTTGATTGCATTCTGATCCTTGTCAAGACAGTTGAATTATTACGTTGGTGGAGCAGTGAAGGGCATGTCAGTTTTATCTTTAAGTATTTTTAGCTTTATTAAGTAGAGAGCATGCAGTTTATTGAAAAATCAACGAGTAGTCACTACACAACTGGTCCAATGGCGCGATCTGAAGACTTCGTGTCTTTGATTAGCTTTTAAAATCTGTTACAGTTTTAGTGCTCGCACTAGGAGCCTCCATTCTTCAAGTTGTCAAGATCGCTTTCTGTTTGTTTTAGAGCCCAAATTTCTGAGAGAATACAAAAATTAAATGAGTACATCAGGTGCGTATAAGCATTATGTTCACACCTATTGATTTTTGCTGAACAAGACCTTCATGGAATATAATTGGATTGCGAATAAAATTAGTTGCCACTCAGCATCGCGACGATTCTTTATATATCGCTAAAAAATGGACACGAATTTGGTAAATTACTTCTGAGAACAATATTGATTCACAACAAAATTATTAAGAGAATAATCGCTTAATAATTTTGTCGTAAATCACTTAACAATAAGTAACTGTTACACCACAAAACCGAAAGTTATGTCCATCTAATGTGTTGATAACAGTTTTAGAAATAGTTTACAAAATTCGTTTTTATTTGTATCGGGATATGACGACCTTCGACATCACCTCGACTCTGTAAATGTTCTGTGGTTATGTTGAAAAAGAAAAAAAAGACGTATGGACAACTTCACCGAAACACTGTAGCTATCACAAATCTCATTAGGTGCATGAGCCAACGATATTTCATAATTACTGAAGATCATGAAACGCGTCAAATGATTTGCTTTCATATTTTTTCATGCCCCAATAATTTGACTTAAGTTGTCAGTCAACTTTCCAACTATTTTTTACACAGATAATTGTATAAAGCAAATAGATTTCGTTCTCGGTTGTATGTTTAGTTATTAGATTCCTTAAGTGAGGGACGAAAGCGACGGCGGTCAGTAAACAACAAAAATTTTTAGAATTAATCATAGAGCACGGAACACTGACGGTGCACTGAATACGTCATGTTTGTTTTCAAGCATTTAAAAAACTTGAAAGTATCTGACGAGATTGTCATCGATGTTTTGACGTCAACCTCAAGAAACAGTCTTAAACCTAGTTCCACAGACGGAGTTTTCCGCACAAACTACTTATTCCTTGTTTCTCATTAGCTCTTGGAAACCTAAGAATTCCTGAGAGCCAATGAGAGAAAAGAAAAGAGCGGTACTCCCGGAAATTTCCGCCAAGGGGAAGTTCGGCCTAAGCTGTTCCATTGGTTAACGTCGTCCAGAACTCGTGATAAGGGACGTTATAAAAACTTAACGTCAAAGGGAACGGCAACTCTTTGCCATTCAAAATTTCATGAAAAATAAAGATCAGTTATAAATTTGATTTCCAAGAGTTATCAGAGCCTCGTCCCTCAAGTAAATACAACGTGTCTGGAAGCATTTTCACCGTCTGGAGACGATGTCTCCAATAGACCACTTGCGCTTGTATCGAGCCATGTGGAGGACAAGTTCCGACGTTTAACAGATCAAATGATTTATTGAAATTGTTTTATTTATGGGCAGTTTTCCTCCAGAAGGAGAATAAGTGCTAGTAATCTTTTAACCCTTCAAGCGGCGGTTTCCCTTTAAACCGTTGACGCTGTTTGGCTGGTTACAAAACTATATCAATAATAGAAGAACAAGTGAAAGAACGAACCAAAAACAGAGAGAGAAGAATTAAATAAAACAGTCATTATAAGTTCAACTTTAGTTTTGATTATCTGAACTACGCCCGCAAATATGTTAAGTGAATATCAAAACTGAGGGTAAAATTGGATCTGTTGTTTTAACAACATGCTTTGGTGTTTTTAAGGCAAACAAAATTTATGGTGATTGGTTTCTGTTTACCACCTATTGCTGCTTTTGTTTTGGATAAACAGAAAACTCTCTGAGCAGTCAACAAAATGCTTTTTCGCACTTCGCCTTAAGTGGGATGAGAGGGATCAGACGACACTAGATACTCAACTCATTTTTAGTCTGCGTATGCTCAGAAGTATAATTACATTAGGGAGTTTACCCAAACACGACTGCAACGGCCAGGACGCCGTGTCCTCCCAAAAAGAAATTTTATTTCCAGACATAGAATATGAATAATTTTTAGCCCCAAGAGTATTCTCTGTTTCATTGATATTAATCTTGCCGTCAAATCAACTGTTTGTGATTCCAGAACAAATGAGGAAACTTTGCGGAAGTTGCAAAATGAAGCTGAAAAACTTGATCAGGAAACAAGGTATAAATTTTAAAACTTTAAAGCATTCGGCATTTTCTTTTTTTTAATTCTACTGATTTGCCTAATCGTTAATCCCATTTTTGTCATTAACTGCAAAAGCTTTGCTCGTTAAACTTGAATGTACAAGGAGTATGTACTCTATTTATATAAATTTAAAGCCAAAGTTGGCCTCACGACCTGATAGGAGGCACGTCAGATTTGGAGGACAGATGATTAACTAATGTTGAAATTGCTAAGGATTTGAAAAAATTTAATAGCTTTAACAGCTTCAAAAGAACCTTCCTGACTTATTGAGGATATATCATCACAACGAAACCAGATATTGTTGCCATAAGCGAGTCACGACTCCATGGCAGCACAGACACTCCACAGGTAAAAACTAATGGATGTGATTTCTTCAGAAACTCACAATATTGTCGTGAAACCATTCAGGCTTCTAGAGTAAGCTGTACATCGTACCAGATGAATTTGAGTCGAAAGGATCCTTTATCTTTGTGTCAAAAAACTCCCCAGCTTTCCACCCGTGAACATCAATTTAATCCCCAAGTAGTTCTGTTCATATGGAACTAGAAGAGTACCGCTGGTCATACTTCATGCTTCAAACATAGTCTTAAAAATGTAGAATCGACAGCTCGGTATCAATTCCTTTCATAAGTGTCGAACCTAACTACATTACTCTTCTTGTTTTATAAATGAACTATAAAGTTATCTAAGCGTCTGGGCTTCATCCAAGACGACCTTTGCAATGTAACTGCGTGGTAAAATAGCGAATGGCTTCTGGCTGAAATTAAACTGCGAACCTGAAAACGTTCACAAGTGGCTCACTACTAAGAAACAAACACTGAATGTCGATAAAACACAGTGCATGTCACGGAATCCTT
The DNA here is from genome assembly GCA_036872915.1 of Nanipora kamurai. NCBI lineage: Eukaryota > Metazoa > Cnidaria > Anthozoa > Scleralcyonacea > Helioporidae > Nanipora > Nanipora kamurai. The sequence continues at coordinate 618,170 of JBAHVQ010000323.1, read as the reverse complement.
TACCAACTATTTTCAAACATTTTCGTTCACCCAGAAGCCAATGTTTCTCTTTCGGAGGTAGAAACTGTCCCAACCACAAAAGCACGAGGAACTCGCGTGTCCTTCGATTTTTCTGTGTTACTAAATCTTTTTTCGTATTTCGCCTATACCTTAGTTCTGCTGTTTCTCGTCGTTTCTCCACATCCTAGTTTTATTTCTCCTGCTCTTTTCATAGAGATGCAGACGATCAATACAAAGAACTCTCTTCTAAATTGGAGGAATACCAAACCCAAATTAATGAATCTAAAGTAGATAAGAACGAAAGTTTACGACACCAGCGGAAAGGCGAACTGCTAGAAAGCCTAAAACGATTATTTCCTGGAGTGTACGGCTGCCTTATTGATTTATGCTCCCCTGTGCATAAGAAGTAAGGAAGCCCTGGTTATGCTGCTGTTTTTGTTACTGTCGTTTATTGCTGTTGTTTGTTGTTGTTGTCGTCGTCGGCAGTGCTGTTTTTGTTTCTGCTTCGGTTTTTACTGTAGTTACTGCTGCTGCTACAACCTTGTACCCAGGGTCTTACCTCAGATCCCGCTACCCTCACGCTGCGAAAAGACCCTGGTTTCCGGTGGTCACGTGAGTGAATAACGATGTGACTTCACAGTAGGGGAGGGTTGAGCATGAAATTATATTCTTTCGTCATTGTCCTCAAAATGGTGTCCGAAGTTCAACAAGATCACTTGTTTTTGTCATATTTAAATGTTGCGTACTAAATGTGGCAACAATTCTTCCTTTTCCAGAAGGTTTGCAGAAGATATTCCTTGAATGTTTAGGGTCCACAAGTAATCCACACAGACGACACAAACTAGAGAAACCGTTTTTCGAAGACATATACACTTTTCTTGCGTTTCATTCTCGTTTGACTCACGATCCATATTCTCTCAGAATCTGTGTGACCTCTCCCATAACGTGGTTTTTTGAGCTTACAGATTTTGGTAGCCACATGACCAACTGAAACCAGATTCTTTTCGCAGCGTGAGAGAAGCGGGAGCGGTGGTACGATCCTGGGTACGAGGTTGTTGGTGCTATTGTTCTTGTTGCTGTTGTTACTTCACTTGTATTTGCTTACGCCATCTATTTCCTCGCCGTCGTTTCGCTTTGTGTATTTCAATGTTTTCGTTTGACCGGTTCAGAAAAAAAAATAGAAATATAAATAAATACATAAATAAATAGAAAAAGCTAAAGAGATATGTACAGTCTGGCTCACTATTCTTAAGAAACTGGATCACATGGCCAGCAATCTAAATCTAGATGCCTACAGTCGCCATCTTACTGCTATCTTATTACCATCTTACTACACCATGTCCAGTGCTGTTTACGGGTTTAGGATTGGTTACAAATCTAACATCTCATACAAGAAAACGAAATTGAAGTCACCCGGTCCAGTTATTCAGATTTGAAGGTAAATCACAAAAACCTCTCGAGAGAGCTCGGAATACCGAATGAACAATCAGCAGATGCTAATTTGCAGTTAGCTAATAATCAGAAGGCCAAAACAAAAACTTTCGAACATTATAAAGAACATCTCAACTCATTAAGGTCCGTGGAAATTGAAAAAGCGGTTCAGTTGCTTGATCGTCACATGTCAACCGTCACATATTAAATGCGAGAAAAATTATCTAAATTTATGTAGATTTTATAAAACTTGGTTTCCAGCAGAAGTTCGAACAGGAAGCGGGTGAAAATAACAAAAGTTGCCATAGTTCACTGATGTCTTATACCTGAGGAGTCGGACCCAGTTGATTTCCAAATATTATAAAAGCGAATCAAAATAGTTGAATTCAACCATACTTCTATCCTACTCGTACCAGCAATTACTAGAAACCGAAAAAGTTGATTTTCAAACCAAAATTTTCTAGTCCAACTCATTAAGGTACAAACCGTGCCGTATTACGTACGCAAAAAAACATTTTATTCACTCAATTTTTTACGCAAATTTTATCAACTTGGTTTCGAGTCAAAATTCGAAAAGGAGATACACTGTAGGTCAAAGTAGCAAAAGTTTCCATGCTAGATTGATGTGTTATGTTTGAGGTGTCGAACCGAATAGAGTTAAGGGTTCATTAAGCTACTTTATTTTTCAAGGTAGAAAAATTGACCTACACTGAAATTATTTACTGATTTCATGGGTCGTTTACTAGTTTTATGTTAAGCTAAGTTTAATAATATGCATCATAAAAAACAATCCCAACGAAATAACATGTTTTACTGTTTAGCAATACAAAGGAATACAAATTGTCCAATTAATAATCATGTTGTTATATATATATATAGATATATATATATATATATATATATAATTTTTTTATCGTTTTTTTTATTTTACATTTAGATATAATCTAACAATTACAAAGGTTCTTGGGAAAAACATGGACGCTGTAGTTGTGGATACTGAAAAGACTGGAAAAGAATGCATTCAATATATAAAAGACAAGGTACCAAATCTCGACTGTGTGAAAGTGGAACAATTTATTCTCTAGGTCGGGAATCCTATATGTACATTGTGTTGCTGAGTGACCCACATTACTATTATATTTGGTTATACAAAATTATTGGTTAATGTTCGATTTTAACAAAACGAGTTGATTTCTGGTGCAAGGAAAGAACGCTTGACTACTTGGGATCAGTTCGAGGGACAGCTACTTTATATTACAACCTCGAACCGTTCGGCTTAGGCCACGAAATTGTGTAGGCCTATTACCGATAACAAGTGTAGGTACTCAAAACTTTAAGATTTCTTAAGATGAACCACTAGTATTTCTCCACTAAATTCAAGCAAAGTTTGAATATTTGTAAATTCGGACAAATGCCACGAAATTTAGGAAATATTCTGTAGAACTTCATCAGTTTAAATGGGTTCGCAACGCCCCTGTAGGATGAGGTCAAGGTTCCCCAATTGAGGGTTGCCCTCTTAAATGGAGTCGACAGCGCCGTAAAGATGGGTCGCTCTAAACTGGTAGAAAACTACGAACTGTGATTTGATCCGCGTTAGCAGCAAACCTTGTAATTCTAATGCAAGTTAATTACGGAAATCTGGGTCAAAGTTCATACCCAATTTTAACTGTTTGAGAGCTTCTGGTAATTGCCACTGAGGGAAAGTTCTAAGAGTACGCATTCAATTATATTCGCTTATATTCAAATTCAATTATTACTATTACTTCGGGTACAAACAGCCTATTTAAGATCATCCAAAAAATATCGTTGAAAGTTTATTAAGGATCGCTTCAAAAAAGTTGGGAACCCTTGACCGTAAAGATATCGTACCAAACACGGTTGGATAAAAGTGTGTTTCGTTTTATTCACTACTGCAGAACGCTGATCCAATCACGTTTCTCCCACTGGATACAATACAAGTTAAACCAACCGATGAGAAGCTGAGGCAAGTGGGTGGAACTGCAAAGCTTGTGATTGATGTGATCCGCTATGAGATATCCCAAGTTAAGGTTTGCACTTTTATATTATATTTACCAATAATGTCAAGGATTAATATCTCTATATTGTCTTAGTTTCAATATCAACCTTTTGATCATAAAGATAAACCTAGAGAAAAGATGTACAGCAGAGTTAAATATGGCCGTAAATAGACACGGAGGCTTAACTACCATGCGACATTTTTTGTGACCAACGGCGATCAGAGCAAGCCATAATGTCGGCATATAACATTGCATGATTGTTTGCTGATGTAATTTAGATAAATACGTTATCATCGTAGGCCATTCGTACGACGGCTGCCAAATACTTTTGTAATTCGCTTGATATATATTTCATATTATATTATGACCCGGAGATAGATATCGTGAGAACATTCTCTAAACTTTAACAACGATACCTCGATATGGCGTTAGTGCGGTTAAAATCCCCCTTATTTGGAACATCAACTTTTTTTCACAATGACTTTACCCTATATAGTATAATACAACATACTGGAGAAAATGTTTTTGATGTGACATTAAAATACCGGAGAACAAAAAGTAAAAAATCTAGAACACTCAAAAAACAGATAATGAAAATACTTAATAATGTAAATAATATGTCAGAATTTTGATAAAGACTTAGTTCGCCTACAGGCGAGCTTTGTCTGTCTGTATATATGTTTATATGAGTTAAATATTAACGTGTATCTGTATATCATTGAATTATTAAGCATAGAATGCGTGATTGATCAAGTGACAGGGGCAAAAAAGAGGTTTTATACACTTACAAAGCCATCATATTGCATTTACCTGTGCTTGCCGACCGTCAAAAAATTGTTCGAAAAATAAGGCTCAGCTGTTGTATTGTTTTCCTGTGAGGTGGCAAGAAGACCACCTTCATATCCACTAAAAAAGAAGCAAAAAGGACCGAAATTTTCAGCAATGTACGAAAAAGCCGTGTTCGTGTTTTTGCAAAACCCTGGGGAGCAAAATAGCGGATTTGTAAGGGGAATCTAACGGCAAGTCAAGTGAACATGACGTACAATTTATCCAATTACCTGGTCAGCTAATCAAAACTCGTCTGTTGTGATTTGCCTTTAAATTTCTGTTTTAATGCTGTTGATAACGTTTTGTGTTGTTTTGAATGTATTGGTTGAGAGTGTATGGTACCTATATTTCTATGTATTCATTGTTGGTGAAGCAGTCATTTGAACGATCAATTTAATCATGAGACTCACAGCAACAACGAGCTAATGCATTTTGGTAACGTTGGCATCTTATCTTGTAGCGTGCCCTTCAGTTTGCTTGTGGCAATGCTCTTGTTTGTGACAATGTGGACGAAGCACGGAAACTTGCGTACAGTGGTTCGGAAAGGAAGAAGACAGTTTCTCTCGACGGCACTATGTTCCAAAAATCTGGAGTTATTTCTGGCGGAGCTAGGTTAGTCAACTTACAGGGCCCAATTAGCTTGCTATGAAAGTCCATTAAATTCATTTACATACCGAAGGCAGGCTTTTCAATTTGTTTGGTTTGATTGATCGTGTAAGGCATGGTAATCTAGTGCTGTATGGAGTCGAACAGTGTACTGTTTCAGCATTGTATGGAATTTTCTGCTGAACATCCTAGCTCAGTTTTTAAGCAGTAGTCCAACAGCAACTCCCATACAAAGGAGAGTAGTCAAGGCAATCGTCCGGAGCCACTGGTTCGCGGTTTTTCAAAACTCGTGTCTTTTTCTTGCAATATTTTCGATACGAAGTCCATTTTGGGATGTTTTCGGGGCTTTTGAAAAGGTATTTTATAGCGAACACTGCTCCGCGGCTTCCCGCTCGTAGGAAGGCACGAATTTATTGTGAGAAATCTATGTTCCGTCCTGGAATGGTAACCCAAAGTTGCTTCTGCAGACCGAGTATTCTCTCGTTGTTCCTTTAAATACACTTGTGAAAGTTAGGCTATCAATCACGTGAATTCCCACGACCGATTCAAAGTACTTCACTTTTGTGTAGCGAGTTCTGTTGTTCTGTTATATAGTGATCTCCGTTCTAAAGCAAAGCGATGGGATGAAAAGAATGTGGACGCCATGAAGAAGAAGCGCAATGAATGCTTGGCACTTTTGAAAGACTTGGCTGCCGTGCGGCGTAAAAGACCTGAACTAGATAACCTCAAGTCACAACTCGCTGGTTTAAACACAAGGCTTGTGTATTCTATGAAAGAAGTGGAGTCAAACGTACGTGCAGAATGCTGAATGTCAAGCAGCTTAACGGTCCACATTTTTAATGAGTTATACTCTTTATGATTCGTGCATTCCATTCCGAAGCTGAAACTCGTAGGTTTGCCTTTGGCATTGTGAAAGAGAGTAATAAATAAAAGAGATGTCTTGGATGGAATTTTAAAGCCTGTGCCATGTGAATTATCAAATACAAAATTGACCACCTTGGCTTCCATAAACAAGCGGCGTTGTGCAACGTACTACTCGCGCCGTGTGTTTTAGTTTTTACCAAATTCTAATTTACCAATCACGTACGTTTAGAATTGTGATTTTTTTTTTTTTTTAATTTTTTCAATTAAAACGCGCCTTCTTAGGTAATGTAACTTAATAGGGAAAATTGTTCAGATAATTCTTGTTCCACCGACGAAATGAAAATTGTCCTGCTGATTTATTCTGAGATCTTCGCCTCTTCCCTTCTGTAAATAGTGATGAGAAAATGTGCCCTTGGCTTTTGTTGTGACCGGCTGTTGTTTCTTGTTGTTTCATGCTGTTTCTTTCTGTCTAATAATGTCACAAAGGCCTTCTGGTTCTGTTCGTTCTAGGAGAAACGTCAACGAGAGGCCGTAAATGCAATTAAATCAGGAAAGCAGGAAATAGATTCCACTATAAAGGTAAGCACTTTAACGAAAAGTATTAACAATTCTCGCAATTAAACTTTATTAAAATTAATTCCAAACCAAGATTGCCACTATTAGAATGTAAAATTATCTTAGCTTTCGTCGATCTACGACAAATCATCAGGAAATGATGATTTCGTAGATCGACGAAAGCTAAGGCAATTTTGACATTTTAACTGCGACAATCCTGACCTCAATTGACTTTAAGTTCCATGTATCATGCTGCTGAGGGACAACATCGTTCCAGTAATTCTACTTATTTTATTACAAAAAAAATATTTACTAGTTTCTGATTTCATTTTGATCATTTCGTTCGTGCGATCCTTGTGGGTAATAATTTTGTAGTTTTCATCTTTCGAATAATGAAAAGATTCCTATGTAATTTACAGGAATCCAAATAACAACTTAAAGTTGAAAATGCTCCCAAATCCAAAACTATGGAAACTACCGGGCCGTTACAGATGCCAAAGAGGAGACTAATAGGTTTTTTGTTTTGTAAATGCTACCCTTTACCGTTTCCACTACCACAGCATCTGCACGTCGCAGTGTAGCCGGTGTGTCACTTCTAGCTTATCAACTGTATCGACCAACGTTTGTTTTGTCCATAGTGCAACACTACTCGAACTGAGAAGGCTCAGCAATACGATAGACTTCAACATTACAACCAAAGATACATGTTCATGTATCGGTCTGTCGCTTCGCCGTATTCAACAATACTAAACGTTATAGTTTTTGGAGGTCTGTTTTGATGGTTTGGAGTTAAACCATTTTGTGATTAAAAAGCTTTAATGCCAGGCTGAAATAATTGTAGAATGATGCTTTCTCCGAGGTATAGGTTAGCGCGTCCGGTGAAGGAGATTGGACTTCATGGAGACTTCAATTGCGTGTAATTTTTGTACTCGTTGTTCACAAGCAATCTGCTTTGGCGTATTTAGAGTGGCGTCTTTTGGCTGTTGGTCCAGGGATCGGTTGACATGGGAAGTACTGTTCCTTTTTAAATGACCAGAACAAAATTTCGCTACTCAGATTGCTCGTTAGCTGATAAAAGGCATAGATATTTGGAATATACTTGTGAGAATCCCTTCAGATTATCTGCTGTGTATGGAAACGGTTAAAGGGTCGTTGACTACCAAAAAACATTAACGAGTATCTGAAGTTTCGAGCGCAGGCCCTTATTTGGAGTGAAACAGCACACCGTTTATATTATATATGCTATGTATAGCCGTCAACGTTGACGTGTCAAATGTGTCGGAAACTGTAATTTAATAGGGTAAAATTTAAGCTAATGGGATTGTATTCGAGGTGAGTAGGTGTGGTTGTCTAGCGAGAAAGGAGTGGTTGCGGAGAGGGGGAGTGGGGAAGAGAGAGAGAGAGAGGGAGGGGGAGGGAGAGAAACTGTTGCAATAAAGTATGAAACAAACCGAACTTGTGAAGTGTTCGTAAAACAATCGGGGTCAATTCCCTACAAATGTCTGGACTATTTGTGCCATATATACTGATGTACTTAAGTTTAATTTTACAAGGCTTTACCTAAAGAAACATTTTCCTGGTATTACAAAACAGAGTAGACATTTTGCTGAACATAAAGAGTGAATCTTCGGTTATCACCTTTAAAATATAAACCAAAATGGAATGCAAACTGAAGTTTTCCAAATTTTCTTTAACCCTTTCGGGCCTGCACGTCTCCCTTTGACGAGTAAAGTCGTTTGGTGTTAGCCAGAGTAAAATATAAAAGGGTCACTGCAGTATTTTCTAGCTAGAAAGGGTTGAGAAAATATTTCAGGAAAGAAATACATTTATAATACCAACGATTGAACAAGCAACTACTTCCAAATCACGAAATTTGGAAGCTCCAAGTGACTTCAAGTGGAATCTAGCACGGAAAACTGGCAGCGTATTACAGCGGAAAACAGCATATTATACTTTTACATAAAGATTAAAAATTTTTTATACTGATCTATAAGTAGGTACTGGGTGAATTATTAATAATTTCAAGCCAATTTGTCATATCTTGACCGGAACAACGTATTAATCTGAGCAGTTAAATTGATACTTTTTAAAAATAATTAAAATTTTAATTAATCAAAAAACGGTCCTATGCTAATATATTATTACTTCATTATACCAGTCCTATTTAGTACCAGGAAAATGACACACATGTCCATG
>JBAHVQ010000323.1:582028-596968 GCA_036872915.1 Nanipora kamurai | reverse complement strand
AATATTTACAAACCAGAGTAGCGTTTGGTATGTCGGAAATTTCACCTGGTTGCCGTGAACTTGTATCTTACTGATATTCCAAACTAATTTCTGTCATCTTAGCATCGGGCACAGAGCATGCTCAAATGTGTTTATACTATAGAATTACGGGGCGGAGTGATTAACAGCCGAGAGAAAGTCGATCACCTGTAAATCAGGTTCGTGTTTTTGGAGTTCATACTTTAACGGATTTTTTTCAAAATAAGAAATAAAAAACCCCTGAGGCTGGCGGGGATGCTAACCCAACTATTTTTTTATGTGGCCTAAATTAGATTAGGTAAAACAGATTTGAGTGTGTTGGCGAACACTTTTGCAGCGATTTTGAAGTCAACGTTGGGGAGTGAGTGGGGTCTCCAATTTTTCAGCAGATATTTGTTGGTGTTTTTGAAAAAGAAGAGCCAGTCGTTGGGTGGGTTCATTTCGCCTTGATCGTACTTGAAATTATATAATTTGATTACATGTTGTTTCAAGATCTTCCTGTATTTCTTGTAGAATTCGGTATTGTAACGTTTTGAAATTTCCAGTATCGCTGATAACTACTGTTAACGGCCGATTTTCTCTACCATAAACGCCTTTTCTATCAAGCATCTTAGCTATATCATTTAACTATATCAGGCTCAGTTATCGTGCAATGTTTGTCACTATGATTTTTGTTTCAATAATTTTGTGCAGTCCAGTTAAGGACCTCCAAAAATTGCACAGCCAACCTTATTTCATGTCGACTGGCGGGGTATTGGTATAAGTTTTCAATCAGCAATAATCGCGCTTCGGTAGACCCTCATCAGCTACGATAATGCCACTGCGCAAAGCTAATGAAGTACTGCTAGTGAAACTATTTGAATGGAAATGAGATAAAAACTTATTGTGGGACCCGTTATTAACATGACTCGAAATATGACGTGAAAACCAGAGCTCTGTATTCTTTAAAAGTCCATTTAGAGGTTAAAGAACTTAGTAGAAAACTATTCGCTAAGTATAAAGAAATAAATTACACATGTAAGCCATATATACTAGATTGCTGCTATTCGTAACAAAAAAAAAATAAATGAATTTGGCATCGAACACAAACTAACATGATTCTAGCTGTATTTTGAATATCAAATAACTGAGCTACTCTGCCCCTACCTATGCACTCGCTCCCTATTTAAAACTTTCAGATAACCTACCCCCCTTACATAAAAAAAACTTTGATGATTATTTTGTATGGAAATCTAAGTACGGTCCAACTAAGGACCCGCAAAAATTGCACAACCGACCTTATTTCATGTCGACTGGCGGGGTATTGGTATAAGTTTTCAATCAGCAATATTCGCGCTTCGGTAGACCCTCATCAGCTACGATAATGCCACTGCGCAAAGCTAATGAAATACTGCTAGTGAAACTATTTGAATGGAAATGACATAAAAACTTATTGTGGGACAGAGTCATTCGGTTTATTACCATTCATACGCGCATTCGTGTGTAAATAATGACTTGGATTATAGCAGTTGCTAAAGCCGGACCTACTCAATACGATCTTCCAATAACATCGTAGGGCTCACTATTTTGATTTATTTTAAATTATTTTGCTCTCTGTGATAAGATGATTACGATAGCATAAGCTACAAACAAATCTGTCGTACTTCTAGGGTTATCTTGAATGTCGTATAGTTTTGGACATGTTAATGGTCGGTCTTAACTTGATATTTCTTTTTGTTTCGTAGCTAATCCCGCAGTGTGAGAGTCAATCACAAACACTTGTAAGTAAATATCAAAAGTAGATCATCGACAAATAAGTAAAATTTGCACATGCGCGATATGGCATCAATACGATCTTTTATTGCAGAAAATTTTTTCTCACTGATTGAAATACGATTTAAATAGTTCTATAGAAAACGTGGAAAATCTTAGCGTTTTGTGAGAGGATTGCTGAGCTTATTGTATGTCCAAAAATTCTGACGTTTCGAGCAAAGACCGTCCTTCAGAGACTGAAAACGTTTTTTTACGATGTTCTATGTACTACCTACGCAGCATCCTGTATTTTTATATCCTAGATTTTTGCGAGAATTTGCTGCTATAGGAATTCATGCTAAATCACACGTCGGTAGGACAAAATCATTCCCTGTCTGGGACAAAATCGCAGAGGTTAAAAACTTTCCATGCAATAATTATCGGTAATTCTTCTATGAACTTTTTAAAAATTGGTTTGTTGAAGTCAGTCAATGGTCTGTATTTGGATTTTACTGATCTCATTACTAAATATGTTAGTACTCATCAACATGTTAGCTTTTCAAGTCTAAGTATAGACAGTTGTGTGAAAAAGTCACAACACTTGTGGCTGAGGCCAAGGCTAGTTGGTGCAGATCAAAGGTTGAAAATTCCAGACACATCGACTCAGCTGAATGGTATAGGGACATTTATAGATTGACAGCTGCTGAGGATTGGTGGGAAAGTTTGGTGGAGAGATTACAATGCACTCTTACCAAACCTTGTAGTGGTAGATCCAGGGATGTCGAAAGTGGGGCACAAATTGAGATTGAGCAAATTGGAAAAAGTTGTGGTGTACGTTCACGGCAAAGCTGCGTACCCCGAGTGAGGATCAGGGATTCATTAGAGAAACTCTGACCCTAGTTATGTTTAATGGGCCTCAGCATACCCAACCTTCGGGGAACTTTTCCCTAGGAAAATGTTTAATCTTATAAAGCTCATAAGTGTATCGCCGAGAATTAGAAAGAATTCTTCGAGATTAGGAACCAAACCATTGATAAAAAAAGAATAAAAAATTATGAAGGTGATACATATACAAGAACGGAAAGAAAGTTGGATAAAGTAGCATAAAACCGTGGTCACAAATAGTCTGTTTTACGTTAACCTTAGTAAAATGTTTAAATGTTTTCAAAGGGCGGCGCACGCCCTCTTGGATCCACCACTGCTCTGGCAGGATACGATTCCAACAGAGTGTCCACATATTAACGCTGTTGCATCCCGGTTGAAGAATTATAGCCCTCTTATGCCATCCACGACGAATTAATGCATCACTCAAACATTTTAATCCCTGGAAGGCAACAGGAGTTGATAAGATCCCTTGCATGTGATCTTATTGACTCTGTGGGAGCCACGATATAATAATAGGAATGTCTTAACTTTTATTTGTTTAACGTTCAGACTGCGATATAGTATTGGCCAAAAGTTGACTCCTGAAGAAAGTTATGGCGTACTTTTTCATATGTAGCGACTCTGGCTCAAATGACTTTCAAAAATATAGCATAATGCAAACAAATAACGAAAATTATGGAATATTTAAGTTTTTGATTATGTAAGAGTACGTCTTCACGTTACTTTACCAAACAAAAGATATGAGCTTTCCCGAGCTGTTGTAGCATTGGAAGGGAATATGTTTTTAAAATATAGGAAGATTATTAAGCCTGGTTCACACTTGTGAAATAAGTATAAGCCAGGCACAACACATAAAATGCCAAATGTGAACGCGGATGAAATAAGCACAATAGTTTGATCATTTGTACTAGTGCGTATCATATTTTTCACAGTGAAAATAGACTTGACGCAAGCACAAGCACAAGGACAATAGATTGGAAACCATTTGATCCCTGTGGTTGCACTTGTTTTTGTGTTTATACTTAGGCTTAGCCTGTTTGCACGGTGAAACAAGAACTCTTGTGCTGGCATTTATGCTTGCGGTCATGCTTGCGTTGCTCGTGAAAACAAGGCGTAAGGTTTTCACTGAGGTGAATTAGCGAGTATCAAAATTTCTCCTTCCCCAAACTACTTCCTGATTATTATTTCTTCCACGTTGTTAGGGTGCTCTCCTCCGCAGAGGTTTTCGTGGGGAACCGCTGAGACTCATGTAATGCTTGCGGGCAGACGCACTAGCATTACATGAGCCTCAGCGGTTCCTCCTATCATCTGACAGCATCAGCGGGGGCGAAGCGTTTCCGATCAAATCCGAAAAAAATATTAGTCGAATAATATTTTTTGTCCGTAGTTTTCATTTACGTGCTTTTCCAAAATGGCGTTTTGTGTCACTTTGGGCTGCTTGAATACGAATTCTCGAACAAATCCCGTTGCGTTATTTTTCAAATGAACCAATCACGTGAAAGTAATTAGCATAATTTCCCGGGGGATCTGCATTCAAGTTGGCACCGAAGTGGTGTCCGAAAATGGTGTTTTTTTTGTATGTTTATAGCGTTGTACTAAGTAAAGTATATAGGTTTTCAGAGGGAGTTGGTGATTTGGTGTGTGATGAGGGTCGAAATGGTTTTCTCCTTGATCCCTGGGTTCTCACACTTTTCCCCCGAAGGAAAGTGTTCATTTTAGGGTTATTTGTAGTCGAGATGGAATTTTTTTCGAAGAATTTATTCCTTTTTTGATTTTTTTACATGAATTTTGGTGAGTATTTTTATTTATTAGAGTTTGTTTGGATATTTTTTCATAGATGTTTCTTTAGCTTGGATACATATTTTCATCTATTCTTGGTATTCTGGATCGTATTTTTCCATCCATTGGGTATGTTTATGCGTTTTTCGGTTCGTACATTCCACCACTTTCCTCTGTTGATCCATGATGTGTGTATCGGTGTAGTCCCTGATGTAACCAGATGCACCCAACGTGACAGTTTTCAGTAGTTAAGCTATGAAGTGGGTGATCACGGTTTTTGAAAAATGGTGATATTCCACTTCATGATTTATCATTTTTGTCAATGGCTGACCATTGTTCATGTATATACAAATACATTCAACTATAAATGTAAAATGAATTGTAAATAATTTCTTGATCAACTTTTTGAATATTTCATTGACAGTATGTTATTTGTGGACACTATGGACACTAATGTTATATTATGACAGTTATATTTGCCTCATGACTTCTGTTATAGTTATAAATACATACATTAACTATTTGTTTACCAGTCCACCCAAACCTGGCCCCTTCTATTATTTTACTCTGTCTTATGCCAGACAATTTTACTCATCGAAGGGAGATCAATTGGTCAACGACGGGTTAAGAAAACTATCTGCCCATCTCTCTTCTTAACTTTTTGTTTACTAGGCTGCACAAAGCCAGTCCCTTTATTATTTTGGTCTGTACGGCACACTATTTTACTCTGTCTAACGCCAGACGATTTTACTTGTCAAAGGGGGACTCCTCGGTCAACAACGGACTAAATCTCCACACGGAAACTGCTCAAAAAGATTTATATAGCAGGTCAAATAACCGAAGTACTTTCACATTTGTACAAGTTAGAGACAGTACGTACGAACGAAAAAGTTGTACGCAAGAACAAATCAGTCATTCATCTATACATAGTAATAAGGCAAACCGTATGAAAGTAACGAGAAATTTGTACGGGTCGCAAAAACAACAGTGCTGAAAGCTAGATCGTTCGAAGTTTGATAAAATTAGTTAACTAACATATTTCAAACCTAGCATCGATCTTTATGTTGCTACGGGTTGCCATTAAACATTATTTGCGCGCTGATGCAGTTTCGCAGACCTACCATACAAATAGTTGAAACATAGGTAAATTATACATCAATCGATAGCTTATTACCTGGAGATTGTTTCGATACCATAATATTAACCATTCACCTCAACTATACGATAGTACAGCCAAGAAACGTTTCCCCTTCGTTCCGACAAGCTTCGGTTGATTGGGGGGACCCTTGTGACCTTCATAGCTGTGAACGTGGGGACAGTGTTACGGTAACCTGACAACGTTCGTAAGACCAGAATGGCTTTTTCCGGCAAGGCTTGCACACCATGCTAGTAAAATGAGCAACTTTAAGGTCCAGTGCTACGCGAATAGTTCTCTTTTATCGTTAAAAACTATGGTATGCAGGCGCCGCGGAGCCCATAAGCTAGGGGGGTCAGATAGGGCTTAATTTAGTAGTACGAATAGATAATTACATTTTGTATATATTTTAAGAAAACAATTACCAGTTTTTAAGATATAGATTGAACAGTTTATAAGCAAAATAATCTCCAATTTTCAGCAGGGGGCATGGCTCCCCTGTATAAACAATTTCAGCCCCCCACTTCTAAATAGCTTCCGCGGCCCCTGATGGTATGGCAAGCTCACTTTTTTACCCATAGGTTCACCGTACCGATCGCAGTGTTATGAAAACTCGCTACTATTTATTGGTTTAACCAATTTTAACGTAACATAGTGAAGGTCTGCATGTCACCACGGCCTGACAGAAGTGGACTACAAGCCATTCTGGCCTTACGAACGTTGTCATATTACCAACTGACGGTCCCCCCATTCACGGCTATGAAGGTCACAAGGGTCGCCCAATCAACCGAAGCTTGTAGGAGCGAAGTGGAAACGTTTCTTGGCTGTTTACCATTGAATGTTTTAATGAAGATTATTCAAGGTTGTTTTATTTCGCAAACCCACGCACGCCGACATTTATATTGTCGATTTCGGTCGAATAGCTCAATTTCACAACCCCAACCTAGTCGACATTCCAGCTTTCAGATTTACCTCTCCTCCTAAATAGATTAAAAACTTAGTCAAGAATCATGGTCCAATAAGTTCTTTACCATAATATAGATGGTTGAAGATTGCAAGATTGGGCTTCGAAACAGTTAAAAAATCTAGCATTTTACAACAAAATCATGTTCGAAGGTTTTGGTCACATTGTGGGCTCTTGCTGTTTAGCCTGTTCGGATTGGGGAAATACCACGAGGTTTCCTGACCTGTGATTGGTTAATTTCCTACCTGAGTATTGAAACCTACCGACATGGCGCGCTTCAATTTGAGGACATTTCTAGGCATGCATCAGCAGTCCAGTTATATAGAGGTCAGTGGTGGCTCCCCATGGCAGTCATTCAAATATATGGAACGAAACATCTAAAACGAGACAATTAGAGACATTCGGGATGAAGCCTGTACATTTCCCGGACGTCCCTGGACTACCCAAATAGTCCCAGAATGCAATGGCTTCGATACTAAACAATCATCTTCAAGAAGTAATGGCTGATCCACGAGGATTAGAATCTGCATTTTCGTCCCCACAAGATTTTAACTTGCACCTGACTAACGACTCCAAGTCTCCTTTGAATCGTAGTAAGAGAAGTCTTCAATTTGCGTCACTGGAAGGTAACAGAATAGCAGTTGTGACGATTGATCCTTATGATTGTACATAATTTGTAAACAATAAATTACTTAGCTGAGTGAAAGTTGGATGTAAAATACTAATCTTTTTCTTAGGATCCGGTAGAGATTCTGGAAACGCGTTTTCAAGTCTTCAAGGCTTAGATCCTCAACGAAGAGAGCTTTTGGAAGCCAGGTTCTTTGACAACCGGGTATGTCTTCTTAACAGCTTTATGTTGCCGTGAACTGTTGACCAAAGCTGGTTTGGCTTCTGTGTGACATACTTTATGTTATAAACACAAGCATTTTGTTCCAGATTAAAAAGCAAGGGTCTTAAGACAAGCTTATAAGAGTGGGAAGGTCTGGTTATAGGCTCACTCGACGGATAAATACAGTAACTGATGATTGCAACACGATGTGATCATTGACTATTTTAAGCCCAGACAAGAGGTGCAATGTTAAATACAGTGGTTGAAATTTGGCAACGACTAGGTGATAATTCCATTTTTGCTTACGCCAAACAATTTAACTGTCACCAAGGAGCGATGTCCTGAAAAATTGCCAAATGAAGGGTTGATGATCAGTCGTGACGGAAGCAATGACATTGAATTTCTGAGAATGTAAACGTTTGTGAAGAGGAAGTCAAGGAAAAGCAGGCGGCTCCAGGGAATTGTCTCACTGTTTCTAGGTGTGGAATTAATTGTCAATTTCTTAGAATTAAAGAATTTTAAATCTATGAACATGAAAAAAAAATTGGTAAGAGATCAGGAACACTAATAATTTGGCAGCTTAAACAAGTTTGCATCATCCAGTCATGGTCATATGCGAAAGAATTCTTCACTCTTTAGCATCTTTCATGGTCTTTTCACGTATGGTGCCTAACAGAATTGCAATCTCATACTTTGGGGGAAAATTTATCACCTACTCACCAGGGACATTGTCTCATAATTTACCTATCACGTTTTTTTTTTACCTAGGCCAAATTTTCAATTGACTTACTGTACCTTTTTGACCTATCCAAGGCAAAATGATTCAACACTGACAGCCCAAATGTAAAATCACACTTTTATAATAAATATTTTATGGTGAAGTATAAAGATTTCTAATTTCAGCCACATTGTTATAACATACAGTGGTGCATATTATTACAGAAACAATGCATCAAACAATGTCCATTGCATTTTGACACATTTCAAAAATAGAGTAAGGATGAATAATGAATAATTGGAAATTAATTAATTAATTAATTCAGCAAAATACAGAAATGTAAATTGCATTATTAAGTATTTAGACGTGGGATACTAGTGGAATAATGAGATAATGTGGAGTGGGGTATATTGTGGACTTGTTTACCAGATTGTCTTGTATCCCAAGAAATTAGGTCTAAAAGTCTTTCATTTTTTATGTACTTTTAGGTAACAAATCAAGATTCAAATTTAAGTAATGCCTCATCAGGGATCTCTGATGTTGAAAAAGAGTTTGAGGTACTGTAATTATACAAAGCTACATTATAATAGGTACATTACAAAACATTATATAATAATAAATTATCATTATTATTAAACAATTACAAATTATACAAACCAGTGCTAGCACAACTATCTGGCTTATTTACTATATTATATATTATTTTTCACCATTTTGATTGGCTTAAAGACTGCAGCTGTTTTGCCAGCCAATGATTGTTTGCTCATGTACATTGACTGGACAACATTGTATTGCTGAAATATCATTTTAGAAGCCTCCTTTACATTAAACTAAACAAAAATAAATGAATAATAAAACAAGTATTGAACATAGTTGTTGCAAAATACTGCAATTTATCACAGAGTCTCACAGATGAATTATTTACATCTGCCTTTGGCAATATCAAATACAATTAATCTGCTTACCATTGACAAATCATGATATTTTGCTTGACCTGTGGAAACAGTATAACATTTTCCACCAGTGCTGAAGCAGATTGTTAAGTGAGTGCGTTATTTTGCGGCATATAAGTCAACTTGGTATATAGGTCAAGCCCTTATTTTTTGACCAAAAAATCATGAATTTTATAATATCCTGAGTGTAAGTTGAGTGCTTCAGGTTAAACATTTAACAGATGTAGAATACAGTAGTTATGCAGAATCTTTAATGGCAAATCTTTCAAAACAAAGCATTTTAATACAGAAAGTTACACAGTACAGGTATTTACTAAGCATATTTACAACTTACTTTACATTAAATATTTTATTAATTTCTTGTCAACCCATTTTGCTAGCTGTCCTTTGAGTTCAGACAAGTGACACTTTGATTCACAATTGACATATTTTGTTTTTGGTAACTCTTTCAATTTGTCAGGTTGTTTCTTAGAGTCTTGAACAAGTGTCACATCAACACCAAACTTGGGGCCAGCAGCTGAGTTGCCTGAGTTTTCAGCAAAGTTAACAACCTTTAACTTACTCAGATTGTGCTTCATAACCTTGTAGTTTTGGAGGCTTGTTCATCTGTTTACTGTGTAAACACAAAGTTTAGAACAAAATACACTGAACACATTGATTGTATATTGATTTATTAGTGATATTCTGACCAGCCATTTTCTTGATTGGTAGAGGGACTGGCACTAGTATATCCGTCATATGGTTTCCACAATTTTACAACTGTTTGTATAAGTTAAGTTTGACTCTTAGACATCAATTTTAAGTCCTAGAAAATTGACTTATACTTTGTGGAATACAGTAGTGCTGTCAGAGATGATTGCTGTCAGTGATGAAATACACTCAACAACAGCTGTTGAAAGGTGTTCTTTTGCCATAAATGAATGTACATACTCTACAGTATCCATAACCAGCCGACAATTTTAAAAAGTAAAGAATAAAACAATCTGAAAAGGGTCATCTTGTTGGCTTGATATTCAAGTTATGAAACAAGACAAGACAGTGTCAAAAGTAGCAGTGATATTTTGATTTTATTGTAAGTCATCATCAAACTGACAATAAAGTCGAAATATCACCACAACTTTGTCTCTGTCTTGTCTTGTTTCATAATTTGAATATCAAGCTAACAAGATGACCTTTGTCAGATTATATTTTATTCTATACTCCACAGTAGAACCTCTGTTTTATGACCCCTTTTTAACGACCACCTGCCGTTTACCACCACTTTTTCTGGTATGAACAATTTGTAGTGAAGATGTACCTGGAATGAATGGCCACCTGTCAAGCACAACGAGTGACCACTTTTCTAAGCATCCCAAACATGAAATCTGCCTGTTGCAAGAGACCATCTCAATTTAAAACTGCCATAATTTCAACTATATGTTTTTCAAAGTAAACATACAATCTAAAAGTGAGCCCAGAAACATCAAAACAGTTATGAATGAACACAACAATTTACCATCATAATTAGGTTCAACAAATTTTTACCAGTTCAAGTCTTTTTCTTCCTATAATATTGCATCAAAGGGAGCATGTTTTGCTACAGTTTCTTGCTTTTTACATTCTGTAGGTCACAGGAAATGTGGCTGCATATTATTGTTTTAGTGTTGGCATTTTGTTCTGCAATATCTGTTGAAACTGTTTTTTCCTTATAGCAGAAAACATTTCAAAAGTTTTTCCAAATTTTTTTGAAAAGTTTTGTTTATTAGTCAGAATTATTTTGTTGGTTTGTAGTATAGTAAATCAGACTTTTAGTTGAGTAGTGCGTACTGGAGTTACGCATAAATGTAATAGTGTCTTCCAATATGGCTACCATATTGTCACATCTGTGACTGTTTACATCCGTTTACAACCAACTGTCATTTACGACCACTTTTGCTTGCAACAAGGGTGGTCACAAAACTCAGGTTCTACTGTATTGACACACATATATATGTAAACTACTCCATTACAAATACAAACTAATGACAATATTGAATATCCTGAACAGGATCTTGTACAGGATCCTATGGGATCTTATACAGGATCCTGTGCGGGATCCTACATGTAGAGTGGTGGACCAGATTTCCGAAGGTTCGAGTTCAAATCCCGTTTTAGTCAACTTTTTCAGTTGACTTCAGCAGTGTAGGATAATTGTGAATTTACATGTAACATAACATGATTACTTGATGAACATTTTCAGTTCCTACATGCAGGTGGCTCTTCTACTGTAGTTGCTTGTGTTCAAGACCCTAACTGTAAAGTATGCAACTTCTTCTTTTGTGGGGTCATGCATCCACCTCTCTATCCAACAGGCAACATGTTTTCTCATGGCATACTATATCTTACTACTACAGAAGACGTCTTTCTTTCTGGATTCACCTGCTGATACAACTGCTAGTAAATGTCCCGATATGTAAGAACCCAGAATGTGTTTCGAAATATCAAGAGCCGAAGTAACATCAATTTCGCGACCAGCTCCCAACTTGACCTGTGGTTCAGTTGGTAGAGCGTCGGACTAGTAAACCGAAGGTCGCGGGTTCGAATCCCTGTCGGGCCAAGTAGAGTTTTCTCTACTTGTCCGGTATGGTTCGTCACTCGGAGTAGCAACTACATCATTATTCTTCACCCGAGTTCGCTCTTCTACTCTAGCCAATGGAAAATTGTGTTTCGTAGAAAAGTACACTATATTTTTGTTAATAAAATAAAAAATAAACGTTATATTTTTTAACGTTGTGATGTTATTAGGAAAAGGATTACCCTTTTTGTAATACACAAAAACCAAGAGGAGGAAACTCCTAGTATGTTATTGCTAAAAATTTCAGTTACGTTGGATCTTTCAGACAGTACCTGAAGGAAGAACTGAAAAGCTTGTAAGACGAAAAAGAAAAGCCCAAGATGGAGACCATCCAGGTAAATTGTCTGAAGCTACTGTACATGTACTGTAGAAAGCATGTCAAATCAGTATGGTGCACGCGATAGCTCGTGGAATTCCATCTTACGCGGACAGAAAACTGCTCGACTAAGATGAACATTCTGCTTAAAGTACACATTTCCTCAATAAACTTTCTCAAATATTCGATGACTTGATGAACTTTACGATTAGTATTCACTACAGTGTAGCTGACAAAAAGTGCCGCAAGGTCAACATAGCCATCTTTAATCCGTGATATTTTCTTTACTAAAACAAAACTAATTTCTGAATCCCTCATGTCCTAAAACTACGAACTTGCTTCGAAAATCGCTGAACTTCAAAAAGGTGAAGAGAATTGGCTACGTTGAGAAAACACTGACGATTACCCGGACGTCCACAGAAAATAATCTTAGCAAATTTTTCCCATTTAAGTGGAGAGCATTTGCTCTCCTGCTAAGTTTACTAGAGCAGTTTGTTGCTCACCAGTTATTTTCTAGTGGGAAGCACTTGTATGGTAGAAAGAAGTTCCTATATATATACTGGATAACCCAATCAGCAAAACTACGCTGTTCTCCCTAGGGGCCCAACAAGGGCCATCCCTCATGGGTCCATCTTTCATGGGTCCAGTGTTACTACAGGAGGAAACCGGAGTACCCGGAGAAAAGCTGCGATGTTTTTTAGAGTCAAACTGGACAACAGTCTTCTCACGTGTGACCAAAGTAACTTTAAAGTAGATCTAGGAGAACCGTGAGATCTAGGAGATCTTGGACCTAGGAGAACCGTGCCGTCTTTGTGGAAATTGATCGTCCTGGTTAGTGCTAACTTGAGAATAACTGTTGGTGGAAGTGACTGACGTTTCGACGGCCTTTGGACGACAGCGCGAACAGCTTGCCAAAAGGTTAGGAGAATTGAAATCTTCAGAGGAAGATGACCACCACTAAGGCCGGCGAAACGTTAGCCACTTCCAGGACGATCAATTTCCACAAACATGTCACAAAGTAACTTTAATCAGAAGACTGCAAGGAGCCGGAATGGAACCCTAGTCGCAGTGGTGAGAAACACGTGCACTACCACGGTGTCACTTGTATTTTAACTTTCACTAGATAAACCTATCAGGTACCTGAGCTGTTTTTTCTAGAGTTCCGGTACGGACCATTACTGTACAGGAGACTATCTGTAGAGTACTCGGAGAAAAACCTGTTGTTCCTGGCAGACTATACACACGTGACTGACGTAATTCTGATTTGAAAACTGCACGGAGCCAGGAATCGAACCCTACAGTAGTCCAGGGTGTACCCGCCCTCAGAAATTTCTGCCCAGACTCCTGTAGTAATTTACCATATTCTCCCAGATATATGCATTCTCGTTCTCGGGTGATAATACGACCATTTACGGTGAGTAGCATATTAGGAAATTAAAAGTACCGGAGTGCAGTGAAGGTGATGTTTCAATAATAATAATAATGTGATATAATCAGAGAAGTACAAGGCAGAAATAATAAAGTTGTAGCATGCAATTGACATTGTCTGACAGCTGCTTTTGAAACTACCTACAGTAAAAAGTGCACGCCCGATCATTGTAAATTCCATAAACAATCAGAAGATCGGATGAAGAGAGCAGAGTGCAATCAGAAAGTCGTCAACATTAATTATGTAATAATTCACTGGGAACGTAAAGTGGAGATGATGAAGAAAACTGCAAGTCAGTCGTTGATCGAAGCAGTAACCTGTACTCTTATCCATTACTTAAGTTTGAGTTTCGGGTTATGGTATTCAATCTCAGACACACATCAGATGCACCAGTACTGCAAAGAAATGTGATTGTTTCCTCGTTTCAGTCCTGTAATCTTTGTCTGATAAATTGAGTAAAACAAGGCTTTTCAAACATTCATCGAACCCTTGGATGCCAAAATTCTACGATGAACTTGTTTCCATGACAATTAGTTTGACAGCAGGCAACTTGAATAATTTATAATAGTGGCAACGAGATCAAAATTCCGCTTGTCAAACTACTCAAGAACCGAGGCAACTACAATTGTTGCAGAAAATGTTACGCTTCCCCTATTTAATCACACTTAAGGCCGTTTTCCACTTCAGCCGTACCGTACCGTACCGTAACGAAACGTAGCGTATTCCTTTGTCTTAAAATCATTAGTTCTGCCCGAGAGCTCACTAGACAAAGGAAAACGCTAGGTTTCGGTACGGTACGGTTGAAGTGGAAAACGGCCTTAAGCCTCTCCTCTTTTCAATGTTGTCATTCGAAGGTTTGTGCAAAACACTCTGAAATGAAGTGAATACATGACTGTATGCTATTCGTATAAAAACAACATTAAAATGCGGAAAGGATGGGCTCAGCAATTTTTCTCGGTTTCCCAATTAATTTCTTCAACGATTGTTGCTAGGTAACCGCCCAAAGTGGTCGCAGCAATCAGTTGTACATCCATCGCAACCATACAGTGTATTCTAAGTTGAGCGGTGCAAGCTTTGTATCCCATTCCAAACAATCACGCGGCTTTTATAACTGAAAACGTAGTAAATTGAATTTTAATCTTAGGTCAGCTCAAGGTTGGTAAACCTGACAGTGGTGGCAAAAAAATAACCGGTTACTTTTCAAAGGTGAGTAGTTAACTGTATTCGTTTCTCAAACATGCCAGTTAAATTATTATCCATCCGCTGTTTTGCTGGATCTTGGGTAGTTTCTCTATTTTTTTCCAGTCGAGGCATTATGACCGGTAAATATCATGCACGTTGGCATATTCTCTTTTTTGCTACTCAATTAAAACGTCCATACGGCTTTAGTGACAAAGTATTGTATGGCCAATCAGAACGCTGATACGGTACTTTTTGACTAGTGGAAAAAAATATTGTATGGTCAATCAAAGCGTTTCTCAAACTCATTAATAATTCATGAGGAAAACACAATGGAAATCAGTACCGAGACGGCGTTTGGATATGTGATCTTAATTAGCATAAAATTTCGACAACTTTAAACCCGATTTT
>JBAHVQ010000323.1:559431-572181 GCA_036872915.1 Nanipora kamurai | reverse complement strand
TGTCTGTCTATCTATCTATCTATCTATCTATCTATCTATCTATCTATCTATCTATCTATCTATCTGTCTGTCTATCTATCTATCTATCCATGTATATTGAATATGACTTGAATATTTGTAATCCAGACATAGTTGGAAGTTAAATAATTGTTGTTCTCCGGATTTGGGGAGTTTTTAGTCGAGCTTTCGACTCGGCACCTCGAGCTTTCGACTCGAGTCTTCGTCAGAAGTGATGATTGACTGGGTCATTTGTGACGTTAATGTATGCCATGATCAGGTATCTTTAATTCGGCTAATTGCTGGTTTGCGCGTGGCGTCATAGCCGCCACATTTGTGTCCCTTATTGATAGCTGGATTTTTAATTAACGTCTTTAGTTAGGGACACAAATATGGCCACAATGCTTTTCATCATTTGAATCTCTAGAGACTGAGTGCAAAATCAGGAATTTGTAATTTTTGACTTAATTTGGCTTTTTTATAAGACAAGTGAATGCAATTTTATGATTATAGATTAAGTTATCTTTTGAATGGTGAAAAAGTCAGAAGTATACAATTAATAAACAATACGAACTAAGAAACGTCGCGATAGAAGAATTGTTTGCCTGTTAGCTTGATCAATTACGAGCCAGAACTGCAAGAATTTTATTAGGACTGGATTACTCAGTTAAATCTGCTGATTTACTGTCTGAACTAAAGTGGACTAAACTTTCGGATACTGTAAACGTTCGAAGCATTTTAAAATTGTTACGCACAAAACCATGGACAGCATGTTCCCTCGCTATCTTTTTAAACGAATTTGTTTGTACCAATTCAGTGTATGAACACAATTTGTATGGTTCAAATTATTAAAGCCATCCTCCAAAAATCCTCCCAAAAATGGATTTTCCTACAGGGGGGCTATTCTTTGGAACAACCTCCCAGTAGAACAAGCGACTACGTCCTCCTATCTATATCTACATCTCTCCTGTAAACATAATAGATTGTAAATTTGTTAATCTGTCTAAAATATCAATCCTTTCTCTGCCGCGGGGGACTTTTTACTATTTTACTCTGGCTAATGCCGGACGATTTTACTCGTCAAACGGGGACCCCTGGCAGGGAGGAGTTAAAAATTATCTGCTTAACCGTTTCTCTGCCACGGATGATATTTATCATTTTACTCTAGCTAACGCTAGACAATTTTACTAGTCAAATTGAGTCCCCTGGCAGGGAGCAGTTAAAAACTGTCTGTTTAACCCTTTTCCCGCCACGGGGGACTTTTATCATTTTACTCTGACTAACTCCTGACGATTTTATGTGACCTGTGGAAATAATTGGGATGCCCTGTGTCGTCGGCCATGTGAACCCATAAATCTAGGCGAGTGAAAAAATTTCATTCAACTAGTGATATGAGAAAAGACAATATACAAAAGTTAGTTGTTGAGATTTTGACAATAAAGCGGAGCTTAATGGATTTAACCCAAGCGTAACAATTACTCGTCAAATGGAGACCCCAGGTAGGGTAGAAGGTAATGTGGTTTTGGTAATTGGTAAGATATTCGTACATCATAGCAACATTTTCAATTTTAGATAGTTGTAATAGTACTTAAAAAGTCATTTTTTTATTATATTATATTTTATACGGCTCCAAGGAAGATCACTGTAATGGTGAATTGAACTCCTTATTCACGGAAAGAAGTATAAGCATGACCAAATATAGTTGGTTTTGGTGCCAACTGAGATAACCTCGACAACCAGAATTTGTGGTTTTTTTGGTTTTTTTTGACTTTCTTTGGCTTGGGTTTGGCTTCTCGGTTATTTACCACCGGGCAACCCTGATTACAACATCCGTGTCGACATGTCCACGTCCTCGTTTTCTTAAACTCGGTTAGAGGGAAGGTTAATGTTCACAGAATTTGAAAATATTTCGTATTGCTAGTAGTATTTACAACATGAGCGGCGGTGTTGTATCGGATTTACAGGCGCAAGCCTAAGCAGGGACGGCGGAGCCGGGGGGCTAAAGCCCTCCTTTTTGGCAGAAGTGATATTAGTACATTGAGTTAATTGCTTGTGTTAAAATATGAAAAATAAATTATGGTTTTCATGTTAAGAAAGATTAATATATTTAAGACTAGGCCATGGCCCTCTCCTGAGCAAACCCGAGTTTTTTACCATGAGGCCTCCGTCTCAACATTAGCCCCCCCCCACTTGAAATAACGCTCCGCCGTCCCTGCGAAGGCAAGTGATTGTTTGCAAATGTTGTGAAGTACTTCTGAAACGAAGACTTTGAAGTTGTTTTAACTCTAAAAAGAAAACTCTGTTTGAATGTTGGAGAGTCGAGACGGAACTGATATGTGGATCTGATACAACTACTGGTGGTTGTATAATATTTACATACACTGATTAAACATTAATTTCTTTTGAATTTTCCTCATGAATTATTAATGAATTTCACAATAAATCGATATTACCTGCATAAGAAAAGCGACTGTAGATATATAAATGTAGTGTATAACGGTACAATCGTCAAGGCCCTGTTTGGTGGTTTAATTTTTCATACAACTAATTGTCGGGCAACTACTTTGCGAAACAAATCCCATGAACCATTGCACGTGAGTGTAACATGTTATGCAATGGTCGAAATCGTTGAGGGAGAAGTTTCCACAATCTTTGTAGAAATTGTAGTTCGGTTCTACTTCCTGTAAGAATTGTAGCATTTTACCACCGTTGTATGCTGCATCTGTTACTACATTTATTATTACTATTTTATCATTATTTTTTATTTATTTACCGTTATTATTACTATTATTATTATTGTTAATATTTTTAATATCAATATTATCAATATTATTAATTCTATTATTGTTATTGTCATTGTCATTGTTATTGTTATTGTTGTTGTTGTTGTTGTTATTGTTATTGTTGTTGTTGTTGTTATTGTTATTATTACTATTAATGCTATTGTTCCACGGTTATCCGACTGCCCAATTCCCCGGTTCCCCAATTCTCCGGTTCCTAGACTCTCCGAACCGTCGGTGCCCCGGTGAAGTGGGCGGCCGAATTTACTAAATAGCGTATCGTCGTTACTACTTATAGCACAAAATGAAGACGAATAAACCGAAATTGACGTTTAAATAATTGCAAATAAGCCATTTTCGATTGTTAGGGCGGCACGAATTATGGCTAAAAGCTGAATTGAAAAGCACGAATACTGACGTCATCTCGACGGAATGCTATTGGTATTCTTGATTTTACAATGAGATGATTGTGACCAATAGGTCTGTAGTTCAATGAAAGTATAGCAGCACAATAAACAGGCCTCGACAATGTCAATGCGTTGTTTTACTTAATCAACAATGAGATGAAAGTATTTGACAAGAGCTAGGAGGCTACTGTGGTTCTATCAGTTCCGTCAATTCGATCATTAAACGATTGGAAACTTGACATAAGTGTACAAACACTCTTCTTATTAATGGCTTCGCGCAATAACATTAGCTTTCAATCAGCTAGATTGAAGTTTTGGTAATCACTGAGCATAATAAGAAAATCATTATACGAGATTTAAAACTGAAAATATAATTCAATCTATGAATTTAAAACTAACAAGGTGAGAAATTAAATTGAAATAATCTCGGGAGATTTCGGACATCTCTTACAAGACCAGGGTTAAGATATGAGAATGAGAAGTTTCCCGCTTCTCACCAGCTTTAACCAACGTAAATACAGCTTTTATAACTTCATCGGCGAAGGAAGCGGCGGAACAAGGGCTACAATCCCCCCCTCCATTTATTAAAGTGTGAAAAAAATGTATGTAGTTGCCTCCCATTTTTGTCAAGTATAAAAAATTCATGTACAGAACTTAACGTAATTTCGAACAGACTTTGTACACTGCAAATGCAATAGATTGCAAAAGATTTTATCCTGTTTGAAAAAGTCCTTCGCGGTTGCCTCATAGTTGACAAACGCCAAACAATTGTAATTCTGTCTGGCTTTATAAATAGATCTCATCACGAATTTATTGCGTTTCCACCCCCTGTTATTGGCTGATACTTTTTTACTTCCGTTCCAATGTGCTTTTTGGCGTCTTTGTCGTAGTACTATACCATTTCGTACCTGGGATCAATGCCGTTTTCGCTCCCAATTTTAAAGGACTTCCGTCACCTATGTTCATTAACAAAGGAAACAAACACTAAAGTCAACTACTTTCACTTCAGATCTCCGTGAGGAGCCAGAAGGATACTGGTCGGGTTGAGAGATCGTGGCCTCCTGAAACACAACCCCACTTTACTATTATCTACTTACTATTTATTTATTTATCTATTTACTATTATCTCAAACCAGGGCGCTTCAATCGTTGTACCGATAAAGAATCAAGACATTCAACAGTCTCACAATCGCATAAGTAGCTTTTTATTTGATGTAATTAAAAAGACGATGTGAAAATAAGGAAAATAAATGGTAGTAATTATCGTTTCTCGTTGACAAGATACAGGATATCTTAAGTCTAATCTATCTTTGTCTGGCAAAATGCTACCGTATTACCAGTCCGTTAAGTCTCGTATTCTACAGCAAATTAGTTGTTATTTCTTCTTACTTCTATGACGAGATTTCTTAAGCTGAGTAGTTTTTCAGTTCTTTTCTCAGTAGCCTGTCTAGACTGCCCAGTGCAGCATAATACTCTTCGAAACGCAATGCAAGAAACTTATATACTTCCCTTAACCTGATGAACAATAAATCTGTATGGTTCTACTTAAGTCAACAATCATCATACGCATTTCCTCCATAACTGGGCTTGGGTGACTTCCAAAGTGATGCGAACTTTACGCGTGACGTGTTTCTGGAACGTTATGTGGGCAGCAACTCAAGAAGTATTGGTCTCGAGCCACATGAGTTCGCAGGTCTTCCAGCCTGAACTACGAGATCGTTATATGAAAAAGAAATGTTGCACGATATTCCGCTCTTCATTCTCCCAAAATAACTTGGGTTTGTGCTCAAACTATTTCTTTATGCTTTCTAAAAATTTCCTTTCAACCCGAACCTCAGCGAAAGAGCTTTTTAATTTTTTCTTTTTCTTTCGCAGTACCGTACGTGCTGTTTCCCCTCAGCGACATCCGCTAGAGTCGCTATGGCGACCACACCTATTATGCAAAATGCACTCTGTGACGTCAGTAGAACACTGTCTTCCAATATGGCGGAACCAGCGAGTCGTCAATCAAACGAAGTATTGTGCTTGGGAGAAGATATTTTATTCTGATGCAATAATATGCAGCCTCCGCCGCAAAGAAAGGTATATGTGACTCACTGTAGAGAAGATGGTGCTCAGGATTTTTCCCGTACTTGTTGATGTCGGGTATTTTCTTCAACAGGGTAAATTAGTTCAACTACTTCGGAATGTCCAAACAGAACAATTCACGAAACTGCAACAGAGATACCAATTACAAATCGACCTACTCGAAGATGTCAGGTAAGACAGCATCATGCTACCCTCGACGGAGATATCCATGGTGTGACTGAACCTCATATGGGTTTTGTTTAATTTTCAGGTCTTACATGAAGCAGAAATGTAGCATCGAGCGTGATTATGCACAGGTATTAAAGTTTTAATAACCCCAAAGCAAATAGTCAAAAATATCGTTGGGGATCAGTTATATGCGACTCTTAAAAATACTCTGCTAATTCAGTCATAAACTTTGAACGATTTTGACACAAAAGTAACTGTGGAGAGGATGTTCGAATATTAATGATTTTCTAACAAGCAATCGCCGTTGTCGCAAGCGAAGTTATTTTTGGGAATTTGTGTACCTGTTGTTATGAAAGTATGATTTGAATTTTATTGGACCCACAGATCAATTCAGGGCTTGACAGGAATGTTTTCCTTGTTCACATTATAAGGAACGATCAACTTTTGAGAAAGTTGTTCTCACTATTACCTTCGTAGACAAGAATAGAAAATCAGTGCGAGTCTCTTACGTGGAAGGGTGCCATGTAGGATTTTTAAGAATCTGTTTATATTAAGTACATGCAAATGTCTTGTACTGTGTATATTGCATGCCAGTGTAATCCTTTGGCTGTCAAATCATTATCGTACCGTTAAGTAGTGAGATGTGTTGAAATGTCTGGTAGGACTTTTTATGATCTACAATCGGTCGCAAATATGTTGGTTAGTTTTCATCTCTGAATCTAATAATTTCTAAAATAAGACAGAGTGTATTTTGAATATTAGGAAGTTGTATGTTTTTCCCGTAAATGGCAAAGACTCTTTTTATGTGACGCCCTCGCGTGACTGTATTGACACAAATTTTCAAAAGCTTGTCAGCTTATCCTCTCCAAGTTCTGACGAATGTTGCAATTGTTTTAGTCAATCATGTTTGATTTCGCGTGCTTGGGCAAAGAAGCGATAGTAGAGATTTATGGAGAGGTTTTCGAGTTGAAATCTTTAGTGGTTTAAACTATGAAGGTACACCAGCTTAGAGGCTGTGTCTTGTTTTGCTGATTGAGCGAGAAGTGGTTACTTTTATTACCACTAATTTGGAATATTCAAAATTTGTCTGGATCTTAACATGTTTGAAATAAGTTGCCTTTGCTGCAGTCATGTGTTGTGGGTACATTTGAATTTGCCTTGGCCTGTTGCACACGCTTTTTTAAATTCTCATATTAATGACATTGATGTGAAAATATTTTACTATGGTAAATATTACATGTTTAACTGTATGTAGATCTTATATATTCAGTGTGCCAGATATTATATGGCTACAAAGTTTTATGGAAGTTTTTATTTTGATTATGATGAGTTCCATCAAGTCTAGGCGGCTGCATGCTCTTTTAAAGCTCTTTGAAAATACTTCTTTGTTCACTGTCATTTATTTCCAAGGAGTTCCCAGACTGCTAATTACAAGATTTGGTTCAATGTGCACTTTTATAATCTTAGACAATTATGTAAATTTACCACATGGTCACTGTAAGTTCTGTAACAAAGGACTTAATCTTTGCTGCTTAGTTCATATTAGTATAACAAATTAGTACATAAAATTGTAACATTATACAGTTGCATTTGCTACTAAAATGTTTTCTTAGCCAAATGTCTTCAAACTAATATTCAGGAAAATAAATATAGGGAAGATATTTCCAGGTTGAGAGGAAGTTATCTTTAACTATAATTATATAAGGATTATATATTTCAGACTTTGACTGAAATTTGAGCACCCTGTCAGTACTAAGCAAACAATAATGCCAATTAGATGCCATCTAAAAATTTTATTTGTATATTTTCCTGTCAAATTGGTGAAGTGAACTATATTATATGAGTTTCAGGCATTTGCACCAGTATTTGTTATTTATTCAAATGCTATGTTTATGCTATATTTAAACTCTTGTTTGTACAAGATTAAATGTCACAGGATATTCTGTAATGAAGGTGTAAACATATTGACAGTAGTGAGTAATTTCCTTAAGCTTGAAGGTTATATATGCTCATTGATTTAAACTATTTGATTTTGATTTCAGCTAAAGACTATTGTGTAACAGTCATAAAGTGTGATATAGGTTGTGGTCATAGTTTGTTTTGTTATTATTCTCTTGTAATATATTTTGCATTCCAAGCTCTGATTGCAGTGTTTGCCAGTAATGAAGTGAAATTAAATACGTAGAAGTAGACAAATACATGACTGTAAAGAACACAAGTAAACAAAGTGAAATTACTTTCAAATTGTTTCATTACTTACCAGCAAGTCAGAGTTCAACCATGCAGCAACATGTGAGTGCTGGGTACCTGGAAACCTGGGAGCATGTACCACTGATAAATTTCAAGATATTTAGGTCTGATAATCCTATTTTCCAAACTTTGAACAAGTGAAAGTCCTTTAAATGTGACTCATAATTTTGCCAGAATTTATATGGATAATGTAAATAAAAATACAATACAGTGACCAAAAGAAAAACTTTAAGCTGTAAGCACTTGTACTATAAGTACTGATAATCTTGTTGGCCAGTTATTTTGTTACTTTAACTAATATTAAACCCAACAAGTATATTACGGTAATTCGCGGACTATAAGCTGCACTGTTATATAAGCCGCATTTGCATTTTTTGGCCAATTTTTGAGAAAAAATCATAGATAAACCACACCGGATTATAAGCTGCACTGGATTACAACAAGCTGCACCATCATCGCTGAAGCCATCTCTTTTGCAAGCATCTGTGCTTTGAGACAAATTTGAACGGGGTCGATTCCTCTACAAGCAGCTCGTTGTTCAAGAACCCAGGTCTCTACGGTAGTTTCCAATTCTGACCAGCAAGCCTTATTTCGTCGCTTTGCTTGCATAGATTTTTTGGAAACACGAAACGTTTCTTCCTGTTTTCACCATTCACGAACTTGTTTTTCGTTTACTCCTCAATTACGGGCCACAACTCAGTTACCATGCTGTTTGGCTGATTTAACTACTTTGAGTTTGAACGAAAACATGTAACTTTTTCTGGATGGCATCACTCCAACGTAAGGTAGAAAATACTTGTGGAAAAAATACAGTTTAAAAATACCTACTTTAGTGATGACTCACAGTCTGAAAACTTAGAACCGTCTTCGCAGAGGTCTGCCCAATGCTCAGCTAATCACAATTAGACTTGTTTTATCTGATCCGCTTGACAAGCTCATACCATCTTCCGTTTTATAAAATGAAATTAAACTTTTTGCATGTGATGCTTAGTAAAAGGAAGAAAACTTTTTCAAATACCGGTAAAATTTTGCATTTATTCATATATAAGCCACACCGGATTAAAAGCCACACAGTGAAGAATTTTGGCAAAAAATTGCGCCTTATAGTCCGCGAATTATGGTATACGTATATGTAATGAAGTACTTCTTTCAAGAAACATGTTTCTGTGAAACAAAGTAAAAATTTTGTCAAATCAGTACTTTTTTACTTTGTTACTTTTAGTTTATTCAGGAAACATTATTTACAGTTGTGAAAATGTGTTATGCATCCACCTGTTGGCAGCTGTTCTGTTTTAGTGCTAATCTAAAAATAGTGGTTGTCTTTATAGTTAGATTAGTAACTTCCATATATACATGTATCACTAATCCCACTAGTTCACATGTTGTGTACAGTGGTTGAGTTACTTCATATACACTTACCATCGTATATGCAATTTTTATGTGTTACATAGTAAATATATGTTCATATGAGGTTACACTAGTTAACCACCCACTTCATCCTTAACTTTATTTTTATGTAATGGTGTCATTTCGATGTTGGAGCACATGTTTGAAGTATTGATTAAATTATTTCAGCAGGTTTTGCTTGGAGTTGCCATATTAATTTAAGCACTAGTTGTTAGTTCATATTTCATGTTTTGATGATTAGAATAAATCTTTTTAAAAGGGTTTTCATGGAAAAGTACTTATCTTTTATTTATTTAAGAGGCAATACTTTGCCTTCCACTTAAGTGTAAACCCAAGAATTACTTTTGGTTTTAGCTAAGTACAAAATGCTGATACTCTACTAAAATTAATGAAGCCAATCCTAAGTACTGTATGCTAATAAAACCTCCTAAGATTATTGTACTATAGTGATGAAAAAAGATGCTCAGCCATAAATATAGGAATTAGCTGTCAAATGTTTTACAAAAATACATATTTATGGTATTAATTTAATCTACAAGGTACATGTAGGTCAATACAGCTGCATGAGGATTTGCAAAAGTCTTCCAAATTTAGCAAATCATTTATGAATATCATGACTGTACTCTTTGAATTGTCCATTTTTCAACACTTGTATTTTGAACAAGATTGTGAAATGAATGTACATGTAGAAAGGTAGTGTCAATATAACGTGTGTAGTAGCATAAATGGTAGTTTTAATATAAAGAGAGTTAAAAATCGCCGTACATAGTTTCCTACAGTAGTTGTAATGTCCACAAAATCAGCTATGGATAAGAGCTGTACTTGGGCTTTCTCCTGTAGATTTTCCAGTATTGTTGTGAGGAAATTACTTTACATGTAGTTCATTAACCAGTTGATTACAGAGATGGCCAAAAATGGCCCTTTTACACAATTTTACTTGTGACAGGGAGATTCCTTGGGTGAAAATGGGTTGACAGGCCAACTTCTTTGAACATTTTCTAACAAGTGATCCAGAATGGGCATTTTGCTTTCAGTCAAAATTGTGAAGGATACAAAATGGAATTTTGATATTTATGTTTCTAAGTCCATGTCTAAGCTAGTCTAAGCTATTTACAATAAATGTACATATTAAATGTACAGTTCAAATTTAGATGTAGTACATGGAATACTTACATATACAAGATGTTGGTAGGAGAATCCTACAGTAGATATACCCTAGTAATTTGTCCACAAGTAGCCTGTATATAACATGACAAATCAGTTTGGTTGTGCATGAAATTTGAGAAAAAGAATTAGATATCTAATTTAAATGTTATTTTCAAGAAGTCCCAGTTGAACATAAATGATTAGTTGTTCAGTGGATGGTAGGTGTTACATGCATTGGGTTAAGTATGACTGATGTCCATATATTCATGTATAATAGAAGACTTATGTTAAATGTATGGAATTGATGCAGATATATATCCCATCATTTTGAGAGTTTGGTTCCATGTCCCTTTTCCATCTCATGATGGACATTTGCATGTGATTGGTTGAAGAGGATTTATGACCACCAAGATGGCGGACGTTTGAGGACATTTTTCAAGATTCATCTGCAGCCCAGTTATATAGAAGTCAATGCTTTCAACCAATCATATATAGCTTGCGCTTGTTATCCAGAACCCTGTCGTCTCGTGGTTGCTGGAGTGGTCAATTCTACCGTGACAGACTGAAAGCAGTGTTTCCCGTTTGTACACCTGATGAGAACGTGCAATGTTATTTGTGTTTCTGACGACAGTTTTTAATTTTCTCAACTATCTGGCAGTTTTTTTCAAGGGTTTTTGTGACAAAAATTCCTTCTTGGTCGCACAACGGGAAAACAAGGATATAAAACAAATCGCTTCGTGACTTTTCGTGTACTCAATTCAGCATTTAAAGGAGAGATTACTTGGTGGCGAAAAGATACAGGTTTTATATTCGAGTGCATGGTGGGGACAATATCTCACGAGTGAGATATTGTTTTTGCCATGAGAACATAAAATCAGTACCTTCGAATCTCCGTGTAACGTTCTGTTTGTTATGTGGAAGATAAATACAACGGAGGACAAACTACCTAGTTTGTCCTCCATTGGAAATTTATTTTTCCATAATGGAAAAATAGGACAAAGCAACGATTGCTTGAACTGCACTTAAATTCTCAAGAAATGCGAACAATAACACAGGTGGCCTATCGAAGAACTGATGTACAATTATTTATTAGCAAACTTACTATTCTAAAAACAGTTGCCAGGTTAAAAAGAAGTTTTAAAAACGGCTTTTCAGCAAGAACGAGACAGGACTCATGAGATCGTCTACACCGCTCGCGAGCATGACATATGAAAACTGCGCTGCTCATGATCAGTTCTCGGATGTTGTTACATATGAATTCTACGAGTGTTTTAGTTCTTAATAAAACACTTTTGTCCACATCATAATGCCCAGTATGGCTTGCAATGTTGCACCTTGTGTCCGCGGCTTGTAATCAGTTTCGAACGGTCACTCAAACGCACCCTAAACAGACTAGCAAGAATAAGTTACAAAGAATCACGAACTACTGTTATGACACTAAATTTTCAGACAAAGCTAGAATTTTCGATAAATCTCAGATAGTTAGTCTTTCTCTTTCCATCGCAGCTACCTTGTCTCGGAGGTTTACATGCGCCAATTGCGAAAGAGCGAAATTTAACAAGTTATGTCATAATCATCATCATCAACATTAGACGGTCTTTTACCGTGGATGCGTGGACTTCCTCACTTTTGTATATAATAGAAGCTTTCACAAACGTAAACACTCCCTGCACTTAGTTTTCCTCAGTAAAAACCATTCTTAATGTCAACGTCGAAGACTAGCTGGCTCCCTGTTTACTTAAACTAGCCCCAGTTGACAATTCACAACCTATCTCAAGTTCTCGTTTGTGCACGAACCAGCACCTTTATGTAGTTTACTTTGTTGTTTACTGCTTTACATTGTTAAAATAATAGCATAAGTGGACAGAAAATGAGGAAATTCACTGTGAAAATTTTTTATTATCGAAATACTGCCCAAAGAATTCTCTGCAAAAATGCATGTGTAAAATTAACACAGCTTTTTGTGTAAATCCATGCTTTTACTCGAAATTTTGAGTTCATATAAGAAAAATTTAAAGGAAAAGTACACACCGTATTCAGTGTTGAGCTAACGCTGATTTTTTTGTAAAACGCGAACGTTTCACTAAATTCATAATAAAAATTTTCTCGAAAACTTAAATTCATTTAGAAAACGATTGTATAAGTTTCCTTTTTCTCACAAAGCAATGCAGACTCACTACTCTATGCGTAACTTGGCGAAGTGTGTAACACTGCTTCAGTTCAAATGTCCAGCGAACGTTCTTCAAGCTCGTAATCTCATAAAAACGATTTGTGAGCCTTACACGAGAATCGAACCGTCAACCCTCTTATGACCGGTGAAACGCTCCAACAGTTGAGCGGTGAGCTAAGGTGGAGGTTCGTCATATGTGCTGCCTGGGCGGAAGCCACGTAATCATAATAATATTATTATTATTATTATTATTATTGTTGTTATTATTATTATTATTATTGTTGTTGTTGTTGTTGTTGTTGTTGTTGTTGTTGTTGTTGTTGTTGTTGTTGTTGTT
>JBAHVQ010000323.1:541078-559331 GCA_036872915.1 Nanipora kamurai | reverse complement strand
GTATTATACCGCTCTGCTTAAGCATTGAGCACTCTCACCGTACGATTTTGTTTACGATAGTTTTTGTCACAACGATACAAACTTATCACGAAGTCGAGTTATATATATATATATATATACTTATTTACGAACTAACTTTGCTCGAGAATAATTACTGAGAAATTGCACGCGTGTTTGGTGAAATATTCGTAATATAAAAAGTGCTTAGCGTAAGTGGTATATATCAATATCTCGCCAACGCACAGGTGCGATTTTTCATTCTAAATCACTTCGAAAACAAGCGTTATTACGTGTTAATTCCATCTCAAGTTATTTTACGACTTGAAAGAGTAATTTTCTTGCCAAAATTTACTAGATGTGGTATTTTCTCTAAATACCACATGTAGTATTGTTCTGAATGCCACGCATACGGGACTTCTGCGGGTGTTTAAGGAAAACCCAAACTGAAACAAGCAATCAGAAACGACTAAAATTAAGTAAGATGGAATTAAGCAACAGGTCACCCTTAATTCCCCTTCTATACCCACTAATGTAACAAAGCCACTGTAATATGCTTTATTTGCGCCGTAAAGTGCCGGAAAAGGTTGAATTGACTCCCTTCTTGCTATTATAGGATGTTGACAGTGATTTTTACGGACAAATGAAGGAATACAGTCGAAGTGCAAGTCTACTTGAAGTTGAGGCATGCTCGAATGCAAAAGCAGGTTTTGATAACGTCGTTTCTAATGCTGAAATGGTAAGTCTAAAAGGAATGTCTTAAGGGAGCGAGGACACAGTGGTTAAATTGAAATCTAATGCATATGCCAGCTGAAAATACGGATATGGAGAGTCATCTCTTAAGATGAAGAAAGCAAATAAACCCGACATGTACAGTAAACGTTCACGAACGTTTCGTTGCCTACCAACGTTGCGTTTACATGTATTAATTCAAACACTGGTTTGAGTGTTTCATCAGATTTTCCAAAAATGCGAAAACATGATGAAAACAACAGGGCGAAGGCCGATTGTTTTTAATGTTTTCCAGTGTTTGGAGTGCCTGATTAAACACAATAAAAGAATGTTTGGACTAGCTTCTCAAACAAATATGGCTTGTGTTGTTGTGTTCTTACCTATATTCGTTTAACGTGAAGCAAAACAATTTGTGTTTCGTTGATTTGAATATGTAGAATAAGAACCAAAAAACTAAGGACGAAATATGATCCAGATCACTAGGAGTTTTCCCACAGGTTTTTTATTGAGTATCAAAATAGATGCATGTGATGAGGTATGCGGTCATGGATTGGGTACAATAGGTCATGGGTTCTCTTATTGATCGTGAGAAGTAGTACAGTGTGTGCCAAAGAAAAGCTACCCTAGTT
Source organism: Nanipora kamurai (assembly GCA_036872915.1). Lineage (NCBI taxonomy): Eukaryota > Metazoa > Cnidaria > Anthozoa > Scleralcyonacea > Helioporidae > Nanipora > Nanipora kamurai. The sequence continues at coordinate 557,973 of JBAHVQ010000323.1, read as the reverse complement.
ATGCTTTGTTAGTATTCTTTGCAAATTACCTTGTGTACAGCAAGTGATTTCTAAAGAATAATCATTATACTTTTTTATAGTGGAGCGTTTTTTTATACACACTGTATATCGTTCATGAGAAGGATGTTAGATCTGATTTCCATACACCGAGAAGTGAGGTGAAAAACGAGGCGATAGCCCAGTTTTTTAACCAAGTTCGAAGGGTTTGGAAATCAGGTCAAACAAGACTTTCGAATGTATGATATGGCTTCTCAAATGAATCGTATTTAAGAAGAAAATTGGGTTTAAAGTTGTCAAAATTTTATGCTGTTTAATTATATTATATATAGATTATATTTTATATACATTAATTATATTTTATATTACGATCACGTATCCAGAAGAACGTCTCGGTATTGATTTATTTTATGTTTTCCTCCTGAATTATTATTGAGCTTGAGAATATCAAATCAAGAAATTTATAGATCCTATTCAAAATGAAAAAAAATATGGGTGAGAACTCCGAAAAACATTTCGTTGGTTCATAACTTTTGTAAGAGGTATTCTTATGGTATATTTGCGAGATTATTTTAGCCCTCTCACTTTTTTAGCCTGGCCAAATCACTGTACTATACTTGTCTTATTACAGTGATTTTGTATTCGTTCATCTGCAGATTGATCGTGACGTCAGCGTTTCACATTTTCTTGAAAAGAATACGGTGTTTCGAGAGACGATTTATACATTTGAACCGTATGGAGAGGATGAGGTAGACTCGTAATTTGTGTTCGTAATCCTCTTGTAAAGTGTTCCTTTCAATCCACGTCGTTGATAAGCCGTATTATGTTTTTCGGTGAAATAATACATTCCAAGAATATTAAGCAATTACATTCTATTACATGAAATGGTGTATATATTTGGTGAAAGAAATTTTCGAGTGTCAGAATGATACACTTTATCATCCAATCGGGTCCAATTGCGAAAAATGTAACTCTTGGGTCTCCAGCTGGGTCTTCAATAATATCATTCATTGGAAAATTTCTTCACCAAATGTATGTACCATTTCGTGTAATCAAGAATATATGTCTAATATTCATTTAATGTACGCTTCACTGTATTGGCATTTCCATCATTATAAATACAGAACTTGTGGCCATACTCTCGGTCACGACGTTCGTAGCTCAATTGGTACAGCACTGAACTAGATTCGCAGAGCGTAGTTTAAACCATGTATCCCTGTGGAATCAAAGAACGCTTCTCTTTTATTAAATTTCTCACTGAGTTACTGTTTTTGTCTTGCATTGGTGCATAAAAACGTTAACTGGCGATCCATGATATTCCTTTAGATTATATTTTAGTTTGTGTCATTTATCCTTTTACAAGACAATTATTTGTCTGGAATTATCATCCCCAATAACTGCATTCTCTATCGACTTTTGTAATTCTTATGATACTCAAGGTGTCTACGATTACCACCGATGGCACGGTTTCCTTGGCTGTCGACAAAGAAGCCAGGAAGCTAGCAATGAAATATGTGAAAGAACAGAGATCGCTGAAGCATAAATTCGAAGAATTGAACTCAGCGCAGTGTAAACAGGTATTGTGACATTGGTTCGAAATTTCACATACATGACAGTGGTTATCGTACACGAAGGGAAAACATTGTGTGGATGCGAACTTCAGTCCTCAACCTATGATCCACTGGTACAATTGCCTAATCTAATATCGCACGGAGAACTGGCACTAGAGAATACCGTAAACGTTCAAATTAGCACCCGCGGCGCTTAATTTTTTTTGGACCCATAAAGGGACACTAGCTTGGGCGTGGACGCTTATTTAGGAGAACAGCATTTTGTCCTCTACAGTGATATTAGCAAAAGAATTTAAGCTGGCTCCCTAGGGTTTTATGTCCGGGGACAATTAGTAGCCATTACGGCGGGAACACGGCGGGAACTTTGAAATATTGCGTGGAAGCTACCCTAAAAACCCGCATCGTCAGGACAAAAAATGAAAACAAACATGGCGTCTGTTGTCAATAAATTTTTATTTCGGAAAAAATACGTAAACTTTGTTTTATCTGAAAACGTAAAAACATTTATGAGATGCAAAATGTTTTCTTGTGGCCAACTAACACTGCCAAACAATTACATACATATTTCAAGTCGCATTGTTGACCTCCGCAACAACCCTACGGACGAGTCTCATGGACAGTCGTGGCAAATTCCCGCGGATCTTTGCGGTTCATGGAGCCGTCACTGGCATCAGCAAAAGCGGCGACAGAAATGACAAGCAGTATAATGGTTCCTCCTCGTCTGAAGCTGCCCCGGCCGTTACTCTCCCAACCAGTAACACTCAAAAACGATTTAGTAGTGAAGTTTAGTATCGTAGTTCCTGTTTATATGCTGACATGAAAACATTTGAAAACTACTTTGTAGAATGACGAACCTCTTTCGGATGGACAGCAAGATCCAGAAGCAAACGCGGAAAGTTTGCAAGAAGCCATACGAAAAATTGAGGTTGGTTATTGCAATCGCTGCTTCAAAGTATGATTACTTGAACCAAGTGTTCCTGAATGCAAGAAGTAAAATCAGATCAGAATTAGTCGGCAAATGTCACTCAGCTTCCAGAGATACAAAAGGAAAAAATATAAGGAGGCCTCCCTCCCTCTGTAATTAATCTGTGGGTTGGTTAATAGACAGGCAGACTGAATGGTTGTCGATTAAAAAGGCAATGTTCTGACATTAACAATTATGCAAAATTATTGGTAACAAACAGACAATTACGTGCCCATACTAGTTTTCTACAGAAAGAACATTGGAAAAAAACCCTCCAAATTAAAGTAGTTTGGAATTAGGGGCTGATTACACGAGACCGGTACGAAGTTAGACCGGCACGATGTGAGTTCACGAATTCTGATAAGATCTGCCAATGCTGTGGCGAAAAGCACGGATATCATTAAAAATTGGAACGGAAATTCTGAATAGGGTCCAAAATATCAGCAAGAATCTGGTTTTACGTTCATCCCGGTCTCATGTAAACAATGAAGAAAATTTTCACTTACGTACCGGTCTGAGTTTGTACCGGTGTCGTGTAATCAGCCCCTTGATTTGTTAAAGAGACTGCGGCAGTCTTCTTTAATGTTGACATCAATCTCTGAACTCCCTACAACCATTTCCTCGCAATTTTTGCTTGCAGACTGCTATGGTAAAAACTGAAGCTTCGCTGGATTTGCTTCGTACTGCAGGAGGTAAGTTATACATAAAAATACACACTATACGACCTCATTTTTTTGCTTTTGGTTGCACATGTTCGCAAGCAGCCATTAGGCGTGATAGCGCCAGGATAAAATAGCTGGCATTGATAAGGAATTGGTTGGCATTTTATAATCTGCGAAAATAAACGACTTGTCCTAATACCACAGAATTTCGAAAGTAATCGTGCGGCTACTTTTGGAATTAGTGACCTCTGAGGGCGGCTACTTTAGGAGGAGCGATTACTTTCAGAGGACGTTACTTTGGGTTTGCTAATTCTGGTGTCGATCAAGATGAAGTGACCGGCAATTAATTTGAAGTAAAAGAACATTTAATTTGGTATTCGTAACAAAAGAGGTCTGTTAAGTTGTTTTTTTGTTAGGTGAGGAAGATGTTTTTTGTGGTTCAAAAACAGAACTGAAAGAGGAAAGGGAAGATTAAAAAAAAACAGAACAATGCACTGACAAAACTACAAAACTTCGCGCGGGTTTTAACGATTACGTTGACTTTGTATTAAACTTTTTATTACTGTTTGATCAAAAAAGTTATACAAAAGAACTCAATTTGTATTACTGTTTGGTTCAAATGGATTATTAACCAACAGGCTACGAAAAATAAATCGTGCAAGCGGCTACTTTAACAGGGGCGGTTACTTCCCTTACTTAAATTTCACGCCCCAGTTCACACATGAAAATACTATTTCGTTTGTGAAAACGTTCTAATTCCATATGTAAAATGAAAATTTTACATGTCGAATTAATTTTCATTTGTGAATCTTTCATTTAATAATTATGTGAAATACATGTTTCGTATACTTTCAGTTCACATGTGAAATTTTCAACCATGTCATTTCACATGTGAACTTGGTATTTCATATGCAAAAACGTTCCATATTCATATGTGAAATGAAAATTTCATGGGTGAAAATGTTCCAATTCCATATGTTTTTCACATCATCCTCATTCCCAGGGCATTTTACCGCCGCGATGGAAGGTCGGCAAAATTGCCCTGGCATCGGCCGGTCACCTAACACCCAGAAATTCAGGGTGTTTTGAATATGATTTATGTTGTCTCAGTTCATTTGTCATTGATTTCTTTATTGGCTTGAATAATGAATAACAATTATTCATCGGTCCCCAAATTTGGACATGCAGAAAGTTCAAATTATAAAAGCTATCTGCTTGCATAATTTGCCATAAATCTTCATTTTCGATTATAAACTTCATAAACAAGTTTTAAATGTGTATCTTGCCTTTAACCAAAGCGTTTATTTCGACTTTGCCGTAAAATTTTACAATGAGAAGGTCCCGTGGCACCCAGATTTAGATGAATATAGTACAAGGTGATTGAATTATTTTTTGAAACGGACCAATCAGAGTATAGAATTGGCCAGCTGATGCCGGGGCCATTTTGTCAACGTTTCGCCTTGGAGGCAAAATGCCCTGGGAATGAGTTTGTTTTACATGTGAAATGACATGTGAAGTTTTCGTGAGGGTTTAGAAAGGGCGGCTGCTTTCACGTTTTCGTAGTAATCGCTGAAAAAGGCAGCTACTTTCGAGGTGGCGATTGCTATCAGAGGGCGGTTACTTTTCAGATCCTATCGTTAATTATTTTTTATCTTTACGTGTATGTTACAACGGGAAAACGTTAGTCTGTCCACAATAAGCTGTTGAACTCATTGAGAATATTTTGACAGGTTCGACCGTTATCTTTCCATATAAATGTGAAAAGGTGTTGCTTTAACTGCGAACGCATTTCCTTTATATAGTCACAGTGGATGACTGGATTAAAAGTGCTCAAGCACAAATGCCACCAGATGTTACAGGTAACCCCCAGTCATCAATTATTAAAGCCAGACGTTCTAACCATTAAGTCACCGGACGTCAGATGGCAGAGCAAAGCTACTTTCGGTATGTATGCCTGGGGCGAGTCAGTCTGGACTGCATGCCTTTAGGTGTCGCTAAATCATCAGTCATGTTTTCCCTCCTTAATTAGTCTTCTGAGATTGCAGTTTGACACTGTTTAGGAAGAGAAACACTATCAGGTCGCTGGGTTGCTAGAACTTAAAAACAAGGCGAGCGGTGTCAAGGCGACAAAAATACTTAGCGGTCGCCCCATAAATGTTTTCAGATTTAAGCTAAATTTTAAGATGGCTTCAATTATAGACTTATGTGTTGCATTAGTTGCTGTTATTTTAAATAAATTACACATCGAAGTGAATCGTAGACAAAAGAAACCAACCTGTCGAAGGCAATGGTGAGTGCGAAATATTGTCTACGTGAACGAATGCAGGGGATCTCACATATCTTATCTAGGACGATATACATTCTCTAAGCGTTTATCGGAACCTCCACGAGCGATGCCATCTTGAAATTTTGCACCAGCGATTCCTGGTACTCCAGCGATTTCGGCGACAGGCTCTCAATGACACAGCGACAGGCCCTCAGTGACACAGCGACAGGCCTTGGTGACCATGCAAACGAATCGCTGAGCTCTAGCGACAGTGTGTCTCTGCCCTAAAATTCTTCCGAAATATTGCTGCTCAAACTATCATAAGCCGGAGACTCGAACCCGCCACCCTCTGATGCTAACCAGACGAGTTCCGCGTACTGCTCAGAGTTTCTCCGAGTCCTTGGTTTATGGCAGATTGAGCAGAATAATTTTCTTAGACTTTAAAAGTATCAAACTGCAATCTCCGAAGACATTAATGGGTATGTCGTGAATTTTTGACGCAAAAAAAAACACCCCAAAAAACTCATGCTCTGTATCAGTCCAGATATCAGGTTTGTAACGAAAGTTTATATTATCGCACCCGACGACGTCATGACCGTCATGGTGACAACAGAGTTTATCCGTGCTGATTTATCAGCCGTGTATGATAACATTGTGCTGTCCCAGAGCTGTTTATAGTTTGCATTTAAATGTGCATGACCTGTTGCAAACTAACTGCAGAAACTATATCAATATATAGATATCAGTGTATTGTGCCAGAGCTGTCGGTTTATCGCAAGTATTCTTACTGAGGGCAACTGTCCTATGGAGAACATTGATCTGTTATATCGAATATTGAAACATTTTTTTCTGGCATCGTACACACAGTTTACTTGGAAAATTAAAAAAAATTGTTTGATTAATGCATGTAAATGTAATACAACCATGGGTGGCTTTATCAGATTCACCTATCACTTGTATCTCAGCTCTTAAACACTCAAACTGATCTTTTTCCGAGTTACTAAAATAACTTCAAAGTCAAAGTCGTTGCGATTGAAGAGCCAGGTGAGAAACGAAGTTTACTTATAAATATAATGGTCCAGCAAATAAGTTATGTAAAGCCATAATGGAACCATATCTTTTATAAAAACCGTTTAATGACTAACGTTTCGTTACTTAGCCAGTAACATCATCAGAGTAATTATTTACACGGGTTCAGCGGCTTAAAAACAACTAACTGATACAGAAATAGTAATGAATGAATGTGACGGAGGATTAGCGGATTATTACTCTGACGATTTTATCGGTTAAGTAAGGAAACGTTAGTCATTAAAGGATTTTCATAACAAATATGGTTCGATTATGGCTTTATTTAAACTTACTGGGCTGTTTTGTTTATAACTAAACGTCAAGGTCATTCTTTCAAAAGTACTTTACAACTTTCGCATCGATGTTGTCTCAGACATAGAATCGCTTGCCTTCAACTCGTGCTTGTATATGCGATACAACACCGCTGCTGGTGTTATCAACTGTTTTGAACCCTCTGAAAATCCATAACTGTAGTCAGCACAAAATGTGTTACATTTCGTTTTATAATACATCAAAACTCGTGAATAAAAACCATACGCACACATTTACCATGAAATAACTTCTATTTCTCATCCAATTTCCAGCGAATAAACCTCGGGTGCAGGCAACCGGCAACGTTTCTGGCGAGTATGTCGACGTTTACGAGGCTCCCCAATTGTCTGAAAGCACTGAAGATTCCTGGGACGATTTTGACGATAGTATTTATGATAAGCAAGATGATGAGGCAAGCGTCGCTTCTGGGCACGTGTACAGCAGCCCAGTCTCAGCGGTGGTCCTCTATGACTACACTGCAGTAGCTGCAGATGAACTAACTATAACAGAAAACGAAGAAGTCGAAGTCCTGGAAAAGGATGGAGAAGGATGGTGTAAAGTAAGAGCTTAAAGTTTTAGGCACCTCATGATCCTTGAAAATCCTGGAAAGTCCTTGAGTTTGAAAAGAAAAAAATCCAGGCTTGGAAAGTCCTTGAAAATCAATAGAGATCCTTGAAAGCCCTGGAATTTTCTTTCTGCTTTGCTGCAACAAAATTACCCATGTTAAGACTACTGATTTTGAATAAAGTGTATTGCTTGTCGGCGATTGTCTAGAACTTTCGAAGTCTGGCAACTTTTTTCGAAACAAACATTCAACTTCATGAGTAAGGAGACATTTATGCTCTTGGCCAAAAAGCATAAATACATGTAATTTTTCAAGAGTTTTTGTTTTAAGTTCTAAGTCCTTGAATTTACTGACTATAGATAATGATGATTTTGCTTAGACGTGATTTTATACTACTCTGGCTTAAAAACGTTTTGAGTATAGTAAAAAATTGCTGTTCATAACCCAACGTTTCGACACTCCTGTCTAGTGTCTTCATCAGGGGGGTGAGCATGAGGATCTGAGCATGCGGTCCCTATTTATATCCTTAGAAAACCATTGATGACGTTATCTATCAATGAGATACAAATAGGCATCCGGCAATAAACCACTATCATCGGGATTCGATGGAGCGGGGGCACTACTGATATGCCACGTCTCCATACAACGTCTTTGATGGAAACGTGGATTAAGTGGTGGTAATAATTTTAGAATTTGAACAGAATTTTCTTTATTTGAGCGGAAAACTGCCTTTTGGTGCTCTTTTAAGCCCGCCACTCCAAACTGACATTTAGTCAGGCCGATGTACTCCTGATCACAGCAGTTTCACGGAATGGAATAAATCACATCTTTTCGCTGATCCTTTGTGCAGAACATCGTCAATCTTTGCAGAATTTTCAAATTAAGTAACATTTTAACTTTCTTAAAATTTTACCATTTGGATAGGATGGTCAAACAGAGTATGTACCTCTGACATCTAGCAATGATAATGCTTTTTCATTGTATTGGTTTTTGTCTCTGACCCAGCGCAATTTCCTTTATCTGCTGATAAAGCAAGTCTGTCTGGATCTTTCTTAAGAGCTAACAGAGCCTTCAAAGTGTCCCTGTCCAAATTTTCCAAAGGAAGTTTTGCCCGTCTGAGAATGCTACTAACGTCATTCCTCACTAGCCGTTTTTGATCATCGTCTAGTCGAACAATTCCGAAAAAACGTCTTCGACAGTAGCGATGGCCATAGCTGTAGGGACCTTGTTAGGTACTACGGCAGACTTTAATCCTCTTTCTAAGCCTTTCCTTTCTGGTTCTGATAGCCCGTTTTTCGAAAGATTTAAGACCCACTTGTCTTTCAAAGGCGAGGTAGTATTCACAGAAACCTTGTTTTTCTCGAACATATAGCGCAGCTTTTGGTTGTATCAAGATCTGAGTTTTAGAGACTTCTTTCGTTCATTGAAGCAAAAAAATTCTTCGAACAAATTGGTGCCAGATTCTTTAATCAATACAGAGAGCTCGTTGTGAGCAAGATCGTGTTTGGTTCGCAGATTCCGTATAGATAGGTGGTCTATACGTTGTTTCAAGAAGGAGAAACCGGTATTTTCCATGAGCTTATAACCTTTCGCATTTCTCACTGGAGATTTAAATTCAGTTAACGGTAGAACACGAAACGAATAACTGCTTGCTATATCCTATAAGGATGTAAATAGGGACCTTATTCTCAGACCATTCACCCCCTATTGAAGACACTAGACAGGAGTGTCGAAACGTTGGGTCATAAACGGTGGTTTGGTAAGTTCCGTTCAAAACTTTTTTGAGCCAGAGTAGCATAAAACCGTGTTTGATTATTCTATCATACAATTTATCCTATAGGTAACATCACAAATAAAAGTCGACAAGGGTCAAGCCTAGTGTTCATTATACAATAGGACACCACATGTATATTTTTTATCTCATTACTGTGATAGTTTTTGCGTATTTTTTGCTATTTTGTCTCACTGATGTTGGATGTTGAAGGAGGTATCATATTTATTAAGTGTCTTGTACTATTACGTGTTATGCCATTGCGTTATGTCTTTGCCTCTTCTTTCGTCTTTGTGAAATTTAGGGTCGCAACAAGAATGGACAAGTTGGATATTTCCCAGAATCTTATGTGCAGCTAAGCTCTAGTCCTCCTCCAACGATATCGGGAGCAAACTCAGTTCCAGATAATTTGTCAGTTGACCTTGCTCTTGCTTGTGAAGTTCCCTATGCAGAGAATAAAAATAGTAAGTAATTTTTAAGCTTTACACTTCGGATAAGTGATCACCATTCATTCGATTTTTATTCTCATTGTTCGATCGATTGGTTGATTGATATATTTTTTGAGTGATTGATTGATATATTGTTTGACTGATTGATTGATTGATTGATATATTGATTGATTGATTGATTGATCCATCAATTGATTCATCCGTTCGTCCGACCGTCTATCCTCCCATTCGTCCTTCCGCTCATCCATCCACCCATGTACTTACTCATCTCACTCATTTTTTCCTTGACGTGTACATTCCTCCATGCATGTATGCACGTATGCATTCATTCATTGATTCGTGTTTACGTTCGTTTGTTCGTTCGTTCGTTCGTTTGTTCGTTCACTTATTCATTCGTTCATTCATTCATTCGTTATAAATTCATTCGTTAACATGTGGTTACAGCCATGCACTCTAAATAGTTTTTAAAAAGCATAGTTCATAATTTTTACATTGAATGTGTTTTTTAGTTTGCATAGCACGGGCATTGTTCGACTACGATGGACAAAACGAAGAAGAGCTTTCTTTTGAAGAAGGAGCAATAATTAACATTTTAAGAAAAGATGATGGCGAAGTGGACGACGGATGGTGGGAAGGTGAACTTAATGGTCGTGTAGGTGTATTCCCATCGTTACTAGTGGAAGAGCTGGAGGAAGACCAGGAGGATGATGGTCAACTGGCATATCAGAGTCACGAGACTGGTGTCGTACATGCGCAGGAGACATATAGTTGTCCCAAAAATATTTATAAGGTGGAGGAAGAGCGAACGCGAAATCTTTACGGGACAATACCACGAAATGCTGTGCTAGACAGAAGGCACGAAGGACCAAATGTTTACGACAACTTAGACTTGACTGTTACGCGGACGCCTCCTTCGAGGCCACGACTACCACAACAACTTTTAAGACAAAACATGCAGAAAACCAACAGCTATCAACATAACGAATACCTTTAGATCCGTGGTTGTCAATAGGAAAATTTTACTTAGTTATATTTCCAATCCAAATTGAAATGTGATTAGCTTGACAACGTATGGTCGCCATTTTCTATGTACGATGGTCCTACAAAAGCCTTTATTGCACGCCAAACGAGAAGGAAGTTGAAGTGTAGAGTTGGTAGATTATGTTATTATTTTTAAAATTTCCGGTAAGTGGAAAACGAATTACGCAGCCCTCCAAGGGACAATTTAAGTCCATTCGCATACGTACTGTTTCATTTGACTGTTTGGTTAACCTAACCCTGATGATTAGTTTATACTAATGGAAACTTCTTAATGACTGTCGATAGTAATGATATGAGTAAGAATGCGATATTTATGTGCAAGAAGTCGTGATGATCAAGTTTAGTGTCATTTGTACATCAATAATGCGAAGTGCATTCATTTATTTCCCCTAGGAGGAAGGTAAGCAGGCTGTCTAAACCCGTGTTCACACGAGAAATCCAGGTTGTAAATATTATGGCCAGTGTAAGCAGGTTTTACCTGGCTCGGGAGTGGCTTAGGCGTTGCCTGGACAGAAAATTAGGCCACCAAAATTAGCACGTCGAGAGCTGACCTGGGCGTTCGATAACGTCACTCCTTACTAAATTTTCTTTCCACCACTTTCAGAAGATCTTTAATCTTTCTCACACGCAAAGATTTGTTCCTCCGACGAAGAATTCTTTTGGGTCGTTTCAAAAATAATAAATAGAACAAGACAAAACTACGCTGATCTGTGATTAGTCAAGGCTTGTGTTTATTTACGAATAAGATTACCGCTGTAAACTCTTGGCCGTAATGAGCCTGTCCGATTCGACAACGTGGCTAGTGATAAGAACCCGGGCCTGGGTCTCTAATGTTAACACGGCTAACCAGACTGAAATTTCAAAAGCTCGGGCCGGGCTGAAATGGTCCTTGGCTTATACATTTTACCATGATTATTTGCGAAATTAAATGAATTAACATCTAGGAACATCGCTAGGAACTGTTTGGTTCGTTACCATATATAAAAGATTATACAACTTCATTCTTAAAACTTTTAATGTCATACTAGTTTTACCATTTCATTGTCTGGCGAGATATGGCGTTTTCTTTGAGTAAAGAATCGTGGTCAAACGTACAAGCCTCCGTATTTTTCGCGACGCTGGATTAATTGCAGCCTGAATTCTTAAGAGATGTAGAGATTTCTTTGTGAGCTCGAGCAAATAATTCCTTATGTCAAATTTCATGCAATCAGCTTCTGAAACGCTGAAAGTGTAAGGTGTGGTTTTTCCATCAAAGAAAAACGAAAAATACAAATATGATGTAATATATCATTTGCTAATGGTATGCCTGATTTCCAAACAACGAGGAGCAAGTTGAAAAACGAAACGATAGTTGAGTCTGTGATATGTTTGCGGAAGTTGGTCGTCCAGGTTAGTGTAGTCTTGAGAAAGACTGTTGGTGGAAGTGACTGACGTTTCGACAGCCTTAGCGGCGGCCGTCTTCAGAGTCAAAATTGATTCTCCCAGGTTCAAACTATGTACTTCGTTGAGTCTGTGATGTGGTTTCTCGAAGGAGTAAATAGAGATTGAACGAAGACATGGAAATGGACATCGAAGGGGACGTGGCCTTACAATAAATCACTGTTCGAACGACCAGTGAACGTTCGTCAAGCTCGTAACCTCAGAAAAATGCTTTCTGAACCCTAGACAGGAATCAAGTCCGCAATCTTCTGATAACCGGTGGGACACCCTAACTATTGAGCTACCAAGACTCGGATGCCGAGCCAAGCCCCGGCACGAACAAGAATTGTGTTCAGCATTCAAAGATTACTATTCCAAAAAAAAAATGAATGAACCGTGGTCCCTAATAGAGCATGTATGATGGCCGGCAAGAGCCATTATAATTTTGTGTTACTTTTATTTTCGACTAAATTTCAGACTGCTATATGTCGTTGCGCTGTCATTGTTTACCTTGACATAACTTTCACACCTTCATTTCTTTCTGTGTTTTCATTTTTTTCGGTTGACTAAATTTCAAATATTCTTTTTCCTGCGTTGTTACTAGCTAAATTAATGTACTGTACTTAATGTGGGTGGAAATTATTCTGCATGAACTGTCCTCCACAGTGAGTTCTCTTTCGAAGGTGTTTTGAATTGAAAACGCGGAAGCAGGAAAAAAGGCGCGCGGTGAGTGATGGGGAGAGGGAAATCAGAGAAGCCTCTGCCAGATAATGATATCAATATGGCGCCCAAAATCCGTGGAGGAGACGCAAGCTCCTGTTACCGATAAGCAGGTGTTTTGCAAATCGAGCAGACCTTTCCAAAACGCCCATGAACATACTAAAGTCATTTGTTCCAAATGCTACAAAAGTAGCGGAAATGTGAATTTCTTCGTGCAAAATATCGGGCTAAATCAGCATTTCAAAACAACGCATTTGGGCTCGGTTTTTCAAAGCCTGGATAGTTTATCCGGTGGCCATGGATAAGTCTGAATAAGCGAACAACATTATCAATGCATTGAAAAACAAAACATAAATTTTATCTGCCGCATAGAAATATCCAGTGGACATCTCCATGTTCAGTGAATAAAATTTAAGTTCAGCACTGTTCACTCATTACAACTTATCTACCGGATAAGCTATCCTAGCTTAGTACAACCGGCTCCTGGGGGACAAGAACACGGTGATATAAAATTGTGACATGTTTGTGGAAGTTAATCGTCCAGGTTAATGTAGTCTTGAGAAAGACTTGGTGGAGGTGACTGACGTTTCGACTGCGTTAGCGACGGTCATCTTCTGAGTCAAGAAGTCTGAAGGCCAGTCTTTCTCAAGACTACACCAACCTGGACGACACTGGACAACTTCCACAAACATGTAACAATTCTCCCAGGCTCAACCCATTTACTTTACCTTTTTTTTACTTGTGAATCGGAGAACAATCTAGCTATAAATTCATGACCATTTAATTTATGATTAAAGTACGTTCTTCATTGTTGTCGGCGCTATAGCTTTCGCACGCTTCCTGATCCGTTTGTAAGGCGTGAAGGTTGTTTACTAAGTCACATTTCCAAACTAAGTCTCAGTACAAAGCCAATCCCAACGTCGATCCCAGACTCTCTCCTTCTCCCTTGACGTCAAGGGAGAGCCTTGTTGCAGCTGGTCACCTGACCACATTGCTTCAACAATAACCCAGGGAAGGTGAATTTCTGGAGCTGTTTTGTCAAAGTGAACAAAATTACTTGCATTTGTTAAGATATTACCGCTAGCAAGTGGCGGTACTCAATAGCACTTAAACTTTCACCCTGACACATGTTAGATTTTCTCACAGCGCTACAATTTTAAAACTTTGCCTCTCCTCCCGCTCCGCCGTTGTTTTTTAACCACCCAGAATTTTGATGGTCAGGTGACCATCTGCAATCAGGGTCTCTTTCTCGACAACAAGGGAGGAGATGGGAGAGAGCCTGAGATCGAGGTTGAGCTGATCCATGACTGTATATCACACCACATCTATGCATTTTGATACTCAATGAAAACCTGCTTGAAAAACTCCCGGTAATTTAAATCACATTTCTTAAGAAAATTCAAAATCTCATTAAATAGTCGAAATTCGACCAGATTTTGATCCTGCTCGTTTCAGAAACCGGTGGTTTCTGGAAACCAAACAAGTGTATTTTCCGACAGAATATTTTTTGTCTAATCTACATATTCGATTCAACTAAACACAAGCTGAATGAATAAAAATAAACCTGCAACTGAAAACGAGGTGAGTAGTCCAACAATCTGAGTAAATATGCCGTATATTGCCGTATGTATCGTATATATATCTGAGTAGATATGCTGTAACAAATAAAGGCAAACAACTCCTGTCAACGCTAAAAAAAAATTCAAACGATGCCTGACAAATCCTCAAACAGAGATTAAGGCGAGAATGAGACTGACTACAAATTAAACGTCGTCAGCAATGTAAAAGGTTAAACACCAGTCATCTACAGCTCAAATGTGGTAGATGAATTTACTTAAATGGCTGCAGCCACTCCTATGTAAGGAAAACAGCTAGAAATATCAAAGAACGGATTAACGAACACGCATATACTGATATTGATAGCGCCATCAACCAACGTTTACATTCCAGCAATACCATTAACATCAAAAGTACCATAAAAAACAAAAAGAATTGGTCTTTGATAATACAAATATAATCGATGCAGCAGAAAACTGGAATATACTGCTATATAAAGCAGCCCTTCACATCAAAAGACGTAAACGATCTCTCAATCACATAGTTAAATTTAAAACAGAATTTCAATTATTTGTTTAATTTGAATCGCCATTATTGTATTTTCCATTTTCCTGTAATTTGGTAACGTCATTGCAAACAGACTTCGGTAAAGTAACTAGTTTATTTTATTTTAACTTTGTCTTGAATACAATCAATCACTACAAACATATAAATACCATCAGATAAGACATTATATAACAAGGCTAGGACAACTGCAACAGCTGCAAGCCTATTGTATGAAGATGACAAAGGTGTAGCCCAAAATTTGCAACAAATTTGTTGCTAGTTCTATTAAGAACATGCAAACTATATTCGCAATACCATAATTTTATTTACACCGAAAAAATCAGTTAGTAAAGGATTCTTCCAAGTTTATTTAACACCAAATGTTACCCTCTTAAAACTGCACGTTTGTGGAGCTGGAATGATACAGAGACTTTTCAAAAGGATTTGCAAAGACAAGCATATATGTATACTTCTATGTTTATGCATATTTCCTGACCTCTGAGAACAATTAGCAAGGTCAAGCAGAAAATGAAAATCAGTCTTATATTTTCAGTTTTCGGTCTTTGTTTAATTGTTTTATGGTTGCTAGTCCAAGTAAAAATCTTTGTCAAATTGAGCTACTAGAGTCAGAGTCGAAGCCGATTAGTAAAACTGACTTTTCAAGGACAGACCGCTTCTCCAAGAGAAACATAAATTATTTATAAACAAATGGGCCTTTTTTAAAGGAAAGCAACTCATGCCACACCAAGATAACAAAGTAGGTAGAAAAACCAATAGCAAACTCAATCATGAAATAGAACCCGATTGAGACTCCGTAAGTGGGTAAAATTTTTATTCTTATTTTTTCGACGTTTTGGCTGTCAGTTACAGTCATCATCAGGAAACTGATGGTTGTGATAGTCCAAACGTCCAAAAATAAAAAAAAATAAAGTTAACTATTTACGTACGGAATCTAAATTGTTTTGTATTTTTGTCATTGGCAACCGTAAGCTCAGTAATGCGATGTAAATGATGGAAAGGTCGTTAGTTTTGCTATTCTAACTGAAGCTTCAGTTCACCGAAAAACGGAATGTGAGTAAATGTTTTTATCTGGCAAGTGCTACCTAAACACTTCAACTTGAAAACAGGTAAATTTCACTCACTAAATTAAAATTTCAGGGACCTGGCTGCTGCCCCAAGTCCTCTACTTTTTAGGTTTAACTGGCGGAGGTTTAAAATAGCAAATGATTTTCCATCATTTACATCTCGTTACTTAGTTTGTGATTGATTTTGCCATGGATTAGTTATATTTGTGTGAAAGGAGTATTTTCCCAAATCTTGGAGAACGTGGAAATGTGGCATTTGTGGTTAGTGAATAGTTGTATACATAAACATTTAAGGTTGACCTCCTGAATACCTGCCGTGTAAAGGGTTAAACACTTAATACGTTGTTTCAAGAGAGCTAATCTTAGAAGGGAAAATTATCTTGCTATCGAAGCTGAAATTTACCATTCCTATAAAAAATATTTTTATCACTAATTAAGGGGAAGTTCTGCTTTCTAATTTCCAGAAACTTTACCCTGTTCCAAGATTGTGTTTCTCGTTGCAAGAAATCTAGTTTGATAGTAAATAAAAACAACTTGTCTTGCCTTGAAAATTTCAGTTTTCGGTACAAAGATCTTAATTGTTCATTGCTCAAAGAAAGAACAAAAAATTAAATGAAATATGACTCAACATGTAATTCACATGAAAGATATATTTTAAAACGGTTGGTTATGGAGAAGACTGGTTCATTATATAAAGCTAGCCAACATTTAATTCTATCGAGAATGTTTCTATAAAATTTAAGGATTAAGCCATTTGATAAAGCAATATTATTCTGACACTCGAAGATTTCCTTCACCCTACATCAGTATCATTTCGTGTTACTGAGTGTCAATGCCAAATATTCCTTGACTATACCCTTCACTTTACCAGCATTCCCACCGATATATATATATATACATAT
>JBAHVQ010000323.1:519318-540978 GCA_036872915.1 Nanipora kamurai | reverse complement strand
TCAGAAAGCCACTCTTTTGGGGTCAGCTCGCATTATAAGAAAGGTGCTAGATATTGACTAAAGTGTTGGACAGACATGTTGCTATTAATGGTTACAGGCTGTAACTGAATAGCGAACTGTACCGGTAAAAACCGTGAGATGACCATAATAATAATAATAATAATAATAATAATAATAATAATAATAATAATAATAGGGCACTGGGATAGGACAGGCTGGTGCCTCAGCTTACCACAGGGAAATGGACGACCCCGCCCACCAGAGTCTGGGGTAGCACCTTTGGCAAGTGCTAGTAACCACCCACGTTAGGGTTACAACACCTCGTTCTATGAACATGCAATATAATAATCATAAAAGTGACGTCGAATGGGGGACTGAAGCCTCGGGCATCAGTGTCTCGCTTGGCAGGGGTTGCTGTGAAGAGCAGGCAACACCCGGTCGTTATCCTGCTACTGACTCCAAACCGCAGCGATACAACGTTTATAGAAGACGGAAGGCAGCACAGCGGAAAGAATATGATGGGGGGGAGAAGAAAATAGACCAGAGAGGAAAAGAGAGTAGCATTAGAATGTTATCTAATTGCGGAAGCTGAGGGAGGCAGAGGCGTTGGTGAAAGAACGCTCAGAGTGTGCAAAGAAAGGGGAATATTTGAGATATCTGAGAATAATCTCATGTGTCAGGTACGGACCATTAGGAATAAAGGATGGTTTACATCAGTAGAAATAGAGGAAATCAAACGAAAGATTTAGGAAAGTGAAGATGACGGCCAGCAGGTTAGACATGAGAGCGGTGCACAACCTGAAAGCAGCCAGACTTTTGAGGAGCGACCAGAAATGGAGGAACAAGGCATACAATCTAAACCACTAGAGAAGGAATTATCTGAGGAAGATCTTAGTCTTTTACGACGGCGGAAGAAATTATTTGAGAGTTGAGAACCTCTACAAACACAAAACCTCCAAAACCTTCATCGTGCAAAGGTAGAAGCTGAAACAATCAATGTGAACTCGATCCTTAAGCATATTCCGACATCTGATATCGAAGAAATGCACAGGTTAATCAAAGCAGTAGCATTTTTAGTTGAAGAAAGGTTAGGTGTTAAACCAAGAGAGAAAAAAGAAAAGAAAAGACCTTTCTGGCAAAGAAGAATTGAGGAAGACATGAAAAGGCTCCATAAAGATAGAGGTAGAATGGAGAGTTGGCACCCAGGCAAATGGAAGTACGCGAATGAAAGAGCTAAGCAAACACCCCTGCTTAGCTCTCAAGACACTCCTAAGATGGAAAATATAACAATAAGTGAAGGAGATGTCAAAGAGTAGGTGAAGAAAATGCCTAACTGGAAAGCCCCAGGACCAGATGGGATACAAGGATATTGGATTAAGAAGTTTTCATCATTACATGAACGAATAGCAGACCACCTTGATTTTTTGCATGCGGGTTGGCAATATCCCGACTGGATGGTTGAGGGGAAGACAGTATTGATGATGAAAGACAAGGCAAAGGGACCAGCCGTGGGAAACTACAAGACCGATAGCATGCCTTAATTTACTGTGGAAAATACTAACAGCCAGTTACGAAATCTTACAATCATTCAGAGAGGAACGGGTTACTTCCATCTGAGCAAAAGGGGTGCAAAAAAAGAGGTCTATGGGAACAAAGAACCATTTGTCCATAGATAAAACCATTGCGAAACGGCGGCATACTAATCTTTATGTTGCGTGGATAGACATCAAGAAGGCTTACGATATGGTGCCTCACACATGGATTGAGGAAACACTTAAGATCTTTGGATTGGGCGATAATCTACTTAAGCTTGTTACAGCAAGCATGAAGAGTTGGAGGACAAATCTATATGCTAGTGGAATGTTCCTCGGGTCAGTTTCCATCAAAAGAGGAATCTTCCCAGGAGATTCTTTCTCCCACTTCTCTTTGTGCTTGCATTGATTCCTCTGAGCAAGGTTTTGAGGGAAACTGGGATAGGATATGATCTGGAAAAAAGGGGCAACAAATCAACCATTTGCTTTACATGGATGGTTTGAAGCTGTAGGCTAAAAACGAAGATCAGATAGATGCTGTGGTACGAACAGTCAACATTTGCACTGCAGATATTGGCATGGAGTTCGATATTACCAAATGTGCCGTAATGACGATGAAACGTGGACGACTGGTTGAGAGTCGTGCGATAGAATTGCCAACAGGTGAGAAAGTAAGTGATCCAGAATGTACAGGGTATAAGTAACTTGGGATCGTTGAGTTGGATAAGGTTATGAATGAGGATATTAAGGCGAAGATCACGGATGAGTAAAATGAGGAGGCTACGGCTCTTGCTTAAAACCAAACTAAATGCAGGGAATCTAATTAAAGCAATAAATGGTTGGGCGGTGGCCGTTGTCAGGTAAATTGCAGCAATTGTTGATTGGAATAGGTGTGAGAGAGAAGAACTGGATCGACTGACAAGGAAAACAATGACTGTTCACCGTGCTCTGCATCCCAAAGCCAATGTGACCCGGTTGTACATGCCGTGCAAGATTGGCGGCAGTGGATTGATTAGCATCAAAGAGTGCGTGGCGAGTGAAAGGAGAACAATAGATTGATATCTGGCCCGAAGCAATGAAACACTCCTGAAGTATGAGGCACTGCAACAGAGACTAGATAAAGATACTATTGAAATCAAAGCAGCATACCGCAAAAAGATTGTAGATGAGAAAGTTTCTTTTGTGGAGAAGATGCCTCTTCATGGGCAGTTTCACAGAGATACAAAAGATCTTAAGACTGAGGATTCACGGAAATGGCTCACAAGGGGAGATCTCAGAAGAGAAACCGAAAGCCTTTTAATTGCAGCTCAAGATCAAGCTCTGAATACTAACTCAATTAAGAAGACCACATATCAGCAACCACTCTTTGACAAATGTAGGCTCTGTGGAGAAAGAGTTGAGAACGTCACTCACATAGTAAGTTGCTGTAAAATGCTCAAGCAAAAAGACAACAAGAGACGACACGATTAGGTGTGCTTAAACCTTCATTGGAGTCGATGTCAGAAGTATGGGTTCCAAGTTGACACTCGGTTAAATCTTCATGAACCAGAAAAGGTACTGGGGAACGAGCGTGCAAAAATCCTCTAGGACTTTACTATACAGACTGACAGGAAAACCATACAAAACAGGCCAGATATCACTGTAGTAGACAAGGAGGCAGATCGATGCTTCCTTACTGATGTGGCAGTGCCCGGAGATGCTAGCATAACGCAGGAGGAATTTGAGAAGATTAACAAATATGCTGACCTCAAAGTGGATATTGAAAGGATGTGGAAGAAAAAAACTGCAGTGAGTCCGGTGGTAATAGGAGCATCAGGGTCAATTCCTCACAAACTGTCATAATTCTTGGATCAGTTGAACATCAAGTACAGCGTTGGAGTCTTACAGAAAGCAACATTGCTTGGAAGCGCGAACATCCTGAGGAAGGTGCTGTCGGTCTGAGGTCATCGAGACTTGATGGACATGCAGCAGTATGAA
The DNA here is from genome assembly GCA_036872915.1 of Nanipora kamurai. Lineage (NCBI taxonomy): Eukaryota > Metazoa > Cnidaria > Anthozoa > Scleralcyonacea > Helioporidae > Nanipora > Nanipora kamurai. The sequence continues at coordinate 537,469 of JBAHVQ010000323.1, read as the reverse complement.
CAGACCAGTAAATTACACCAATAGTGTGAACTTACCATAATAATAATAACAACAATAATAATGATAAAAGCTAATTACATCAAGGCAAAGGTTGACAGAACAAAGGAAAGCGAAATGTGTAGACTGTGTCTGGGTGCTAGTGAAACTGTTAGCCATATCGTAAGTGCTTGTCCGGAACCTGCGAAGAGAGAATATAGATAAATATAAACCGAATTGAAACACTACACATCCATCCTAATGGATAGCGTTAAGTTGTCGAGAAAATATCTCGTGCATTTAAGTTAAATAATAACTCGCCTCCAATCCCTGTAGGCTCGATAGCTCAACAGGTAGAACGGCGGACCAGATTCCCGACGGTGTGAGTTCAAATCCCGCTCCAGTCAACTTTTTCAGTTGACTTCAGCAGCGTAGGTTAATTGTGAATTCATGGTTTCATATTACCCTTGGGATGATTCAGAAATAAAAAGAGAATATAAAAGAAGGCATGATAATGTGGCAAAGGCAGTTCACTGAGATCTTCCGGGAAAATGCGGTTTCGACAGAGAAAAAAGTAGTATGAACATGTGGCAGAAAGGGCCCAAGCTAGTTTGTTGACCACCACCAGGTCATCAATGAGGCCTGACCTGGTGCTGGTCAGCAAGCAGGAGAAGATCTGCTAGTTGATTTAGCCATAACAGCAGAGGCAAGAGTTGGAGTAAAGGAAGAGGAAAAAGTGGAGAAGTACCAAGACTTGGCTAGAGAAATTAGAAAGATGCGGAAGGTGAAAACGAATGTCGTGCCGATAGTAATGAGAGCATTGGGAACTGTTCCTAAATGGTTAAACAGTAATCTCAAGATCATTGAGGCAGATACGTTCATCCACCTTACTGAAAAAAACTTCTCGTCTTGGAACAGGAAGAATCTTAAAGTGTGGAAGCGTTAGGGATGGTAATTAGCGGGAGGCCAGAAGCCGGTTTTAAGATGCAAAACCGTGTTTATAAATAAATAATAATAATAATAATAGTAATAATAGTAATAATAGTAACAATAGTAATGATAATAATGATAATAATAATGAAGATACTAATCGTTATTTAGCAAGCATAAGTTTACACACTAATTACTGTGTAATACTTCCTTGTGTTCTTTCCAGCATTGTTTCGTGTCGAACTGCGTTTTGTATTGTGAGTTTGTTCTCTGTAGCGTTGTGTTATGCTTTGCTGCATGTGCAGTTTACTGCGGCCTTACTCAGCTGTGAATCCCGCTCTATCAGTGTATGATTTCACTAACCTCTCCAACACCTTTTGTTGACGAGGTCTGGTCTAACCCAAATGCTGCTATCTGAACGTAGAATCCCTGCAAGCGTTTTTCGTTCAAATTCAATCCACAGTAGGACCACCAGGTTTCAAGAATTTTGTAAACACACCATGGATCGGCAGCGGCATTTGGTCCCCAGTGAGATGTAGGATCACTGGATGCTCTACGAGCATAGAGGGCTGCAAATTCGAAAAATATTACATTGGTATTTCATATGTTGTACAACACGACAAACCGCGAGGATAACAAGTCATCTCCCCTCAGGAGTACAGAACATCAGCCCTAAAGAGTAAAAGTTGCTCTTTTGAAGATTAGAAATCATAGTCTATGCTTAATGGTATAGTCGAGGCTTCATCGTATGGTCGCGGGTAATGATCATGGTCGTAGCTAGATCGTATCACAATAGTTAAAGGATCTGCTCGTGGACCTCGTGGTTAGACGACCTGCCCTTGGCTAGCTGGATAGTCGTCGCAAGTTGGTATGGTCGTAGTTAGATCTGGCATGGTCATCACTAGATGGTACTGATAAGGAGATAACTTAATGCCTACCATTCCCAAAAGCTGAACGAACGAGCAAAAGACACTGAAGTGTTAAAATGCTTGGTGAAGTTAGTGCAGCAAAACTCTGAACTTACACTGAATTTAAGTCCAATTCTAACCCTGACAATTCATCCTTTTAGCTGATCTTATTATAGCATAATAAGCAAACTCGAAAAGAAACCTTCAGCGATAAAAAGCACTAGTAAATAGGTCTTCGTAAATCAACAGGGCCCAGTTGTTCAAAGGACGATTACCACTAATCCTGGATTAAAATTTAATCAGCTCTCTTATTTGGCATGTTCTGCTAAGTAAATTCTGTTCAAACCTTCTTGGAGAAAACTTTCAATATAGGTATGATATCTGAACTGAAAACTTAAAACATCATTTCCAAAGTTAGGAATATTTCATTCAAAAAGTTTTCACTTATCCAGGATTAACGTAATCGCCGTTTGAACGAGCGCGCCCAGAAAACTTAAGAGCTGTTTTGCTTCATGGATTTGTTTAATCATACTTTTTAACTATACATGTGTGCTACTACCAGGGATTTTTCGATTGAAATGACGTCATTCATGTTACCATGATACCATAAAAGAGTAAATCTCACCAACCACAAAATAATCATACCCCTTCATATCTCGAATGCAACCAAAAAAAAATCAAAAGTGATGTTTATTGGGTCGTCCTATAATCTAAAAAATAAAGTTAACGACAAGCCAGTATTATTAAACAATGTTTCTGTTCCCAGAACCGATAAATTTACTTGCCTAGGAGTTGATATTGATGATAAATTGAATTGGGATAAGCACATAGAAACTGTGTGTGGGAAAGTGTCTTCAGGAATCGGGGCTATGAGACGAATCAAACCCTTTGTTCCTCCTGAAAGTCTTCATGACGTCTATAATGCCTTAGTGAAGCCATATTTTGATTGTTCCCCATTATGGGACACCTGTGGCAAGGGACTTCAATCTAAGCTACAAAGATTTCAAAACCGCGCAGCAAGAGTCATTACTGGAGTTAATTTTGAAGTAAGATCTACTGAAGTCCTTAGCATGCTTGGGTGGGACTCTCTCGACAAAATACGTGCGCGAAATAAGGCGATTTCGATGTACAAAATTTTAAATGATCACACTGCCCCAAGTCTAAAGAGTCTATTTATCCTGAAAAGCAATATTCAAAGCACGCACAATTTACGTGGTAGCGCAAATGATTTGGCACTTCCTAGGCCCAAAACTGAGTTTTTAAGACAAACATTCAGCTATAGGGGTGCCAAATTATGGAATAGCCTGCCTTTTCATATTAAGGAGGCTAAGTTTGTTATGTCATTCAAAAATGCGATTGCCTTATCTACATCTTCTATGAATCTTGTAAATTTTTAATATATATTGCTGTAAATATTTTTTCATATTCTTATTTGTATTTTAATACTTTCTGTATTTGTATATATATTATTTAATTGGTGTGACGCCCCTCATGGAAACCAGCTACATGTAAATAGTTGATGAGGTTAGCGTGTTTAAATAAAGTTTTAATAAATAATGAAATGAAAAATGAATGTTCTGGTGTGCTTTTTGCTCATTTCCGTTGTTAACCCAGCTTAAGTAGACACATCCCCGTCTAGCGCTTTCCCACTTGTCACGAGAATACGTAGCGGTCTTCCAGCGTCTTCTACTTACGAAAACTGGATTAAAAGTAAGCATCAAAGTTAAATACTGCGTAAACAGCATTGATCGATGGGTGTAAAGCCAAAAGGGTGAAGCCAGTTTTTCACGAGGCGGAATTTTCCGCACCGAGTGGAATTTTCCTTTGTCTTTTTAAAGTAGGTCCATCCCACAGTTCACGGAACAAAGATAAATTCGGTTCCGCGTGGAAAAATTTCGCTTAGTGGAAAATTGGCTGAAGGGAACCGCCGGAACTTTGAAATTACAAAACTGACGTTTCGAGCGAAGGGCCTTCGTGGATGTGAGGGGTCTTCGCTCGAAGCGTCAGTATTGCTGTTTCAATGTTTCCTCATCTCCCTAACTCTCTCTGGATGAAAAGTGGTCGAGAAGACCATTTCGTACCGTTATTTCACGTGTATAATAATAGAAAATTTCATCTTCCGGAAAGAAAAAAAGAACTGTGGAGGGAAAAATGGATCAGAAACATTGCCGATAACTAGACCTTGCCGGTAGAACGTACGAGGTCACATCGCTAAGATATTCGCGAACGTTCGTAAATCTACTCAGTGAAAAACGAGTATAACTAACTCCTTTGCATCCACTCTACCCCTCCGTGCCCTGTATAAACGCCAAGGTTTATGGCGGCTCCATCTTAAGCCCTGGTCAAACGGTGTATGATAGTCGATGATAGTCGATAAACGAAATTCTCTACTCTAAACTTTTAAGCATAAGTCAAACGGGTTAAACGAATTTTTAAAACTATTAACGACTATAGTTGAAACTCTCGTTCCCGTTTGACTATCAATTATCCTGCCCTATCGTCGACCATCATCAATTATCATGGACTATCATTCACTTTGAGCATGTTCACATTTTCCATGATATTCGACGATGGTTTTCCCGTTTGGCCAGGTGCAGATGATGGTTGATGAGTATTTAGCGGGGAAAATGAGTTCTTAAACTGCCATCAACTAACATGCGCCGCTTGAGCTGGGTTTAAAACCTGACTTCCACTAGCAGAATTTTCTGCGCGCACCGTCTCTTTCTAGTTTCTCATTGGCTCGCAGAATCCAAAGAGTTCCCGAGGGCCAATGAGAAACAAAAAAAAATAAGTGATGCTCGCGCAAAATTCTCCAAGTGGAAGTCAGGTTTAAGAGATAATTCAGTGCAAAAGACAAAAAAAAGATCAAACCTACCTTTCAGCTGCTGCAAAAAGTTTGGCAACTCTGACGAGACGTTGAGCCATCGAGCGAATTGAGTTTCTTCTTGCATTTCCGGAAAGTCTTCTGGTTTAATAGCTCCTGAATGCAAAAGACTGTCTACGAGAACTTTGTGTGTGCACATTTGCATCAAAAACGCCTGTAATGAAGAGAGTGAAGGAAGAGGACAAGGTAAGGCCTGTAAAACGCCACGTTAAATTTAACAGAGAGTTTACGAAAGCTGCAACGCCGACGCCGGTAAACAAAGTGCTTTAAAATTTTGGTTCCTGAAGGAAACTGCACATACATAACCCAGAGTGTTCTTTTTCTTCCTGGTAAATGCTTTCAAGCTATTATGGCTGCTCAATCAACGTTCTTCGTTCCATCTCAGCCCAAAGCTCTACGTGTTTTAAGTGCCGACGTTGTCGTTAAAACGTGCAAATGCTTCTCCTTACGCCTTGTGTGAAGCCAGGACGGCGCGAAGAATACTCCGGGGACCACAAGTTATGCATTGCTATTGTTTTTGATGAGAAATCTTATTGTAAAGGTGACGTCTTCCTTAACTTCGGCGTCGAGTTTTCGCAAATTCCCTGTTTATAAGTAGTAGCACCGCATGATGTTGATTAGTGATTAAATGTACCCATAAGCTGCCGGAGAGCGAAGTCCGAGGGACTTTTACTTCTTTTAAACCTCCCGAGGCTTGAGGTATATTTAATCTTTAATCAACTGAAATACCATGCTATCAATTTGCAATGCTATGATAGGCAAGGAACAAAAAAGTGACGTTAAGGGGGTCCCATGCACAAAAATCTAATTTTTTCGTGTTTTGAAATTTCAATGAAATTGATTCATTATTTGTTTTTCTTTCGTTTCCAATTGCCAAATCTGTCAGATTTACACTGAGAGTCATTAAATTTAAAGAATAAGCCGATGTGAAATTTGCCTTTTTAGGATAGTATGGACCTCCTAGAAGCTATAGTTTGCTGTTTATGTTGCGAATTGAAAATTGTATCAAATGCTTTCATTTTGGTTGCAGCCATGGAATAGTTTATGTTAAATAAACACTTCAAATCTAGCCAATCCATTGCATTAATATTCAAATATTATTGTTACCAATTGCGAGTTTTATGATGAAATTTGATATTTAGGTGAAAGTTGAAGTAAAGTTTGTCAACTGGCTTTTTGGGGCGGGAAAATGAGTTATATGAGCTGGAACTGCTTTGGATTTTGTTGTCATTTCATGCTTGTATAAACACCAACCGTACGACAGCTTGAACTGTTGAAGTTTTTGAATGTTTTACGATACAAAGTTTTTGTTCGTTTTTAATTTCGAAACGGAGTTGTTCTCCCTATCACGCGGTTTATTTCCGTACACGATCAGTGGGTTTTATTTGTACAGAAGATGAGATATTTCAAGAAATGGCATTTGTTTACGTCAGGACAAGATTAAAATTTCAAATCAACAAGAAACAAGGCAACAGCTATAGAGCGGGGGCTATTATATCGTTTTGACATCAATCAAGCTGTTAACATAACTGGGTTTGCAGAGATTCGAGCGTTTGTTGTTCGGTCTAGTTGTGATGGTAGTGAAATGCTGTCAAATTGCGATAAAGTGCTATGCAGGTTTCTGGTTCATATCTTTTGTGCTTAACTCAACATAACATACAAATACCCATTCTAGTCCCCAGAGCCTCTGGGATAATCCGTATCGGAACCCAATAGTTTTGAGGGGTTCCGGTTTCGATGTGCTTTCGTTGAAATCAACATACATCACTTAATAAGGTATTGGTTGGCTGTTACATTCGTGCAGTAAAAGGGTTCAAAATATCAGCAGTCAAAATGGACCAAATGTTGTTTTCCTCTTTGAAATTCACAAAGCGTGACTGACTTCCGCTAATTAAAGCGAATGAACGAATAACCAATCGGAGTTTCTACATTTATGGATTCCCCCAGAGCCTTTTATCACGTGCCAGCAAGAAAGTAGCTCTGGGGACGAGAGTGACCAATACCGGGCACCGAACCACCCTGACAACTACTTTCGAATAAAATTGCAGGTACACTTTATGAAAATTTGACATAGAACCACTTCAATTTCAAAAAAAATTAGGGAACCTACAATAAATCGAATTCAGGATCAAAATCATAAGTCAAAACATATCGTAGCCGGGACACTTTCCAACATATCTCAACTGTAAATTTTTTTTAAAAAATTTTTATTTATTACTTTTTTATTATATATACTTTTTTATTTTTTTACTTTTTATTTATGCAAAGAATCAAATGATCTCGGACCAAAACATTTACTTATTATTTTTCCGTACTACTTTTATAAATGAATCGAAAAGCCTGGAAAAATGAGTGGATCGCAGTTTTAGCCTAAAGCAAGGTTTTGCTTTTCGCAAACTCATGCGCATGATCACCATTGAGATTTTCGAACACTGCCTCTCACGGGAAATTCCCGTTCGTAGAGATATATATTAATATACACACACATATATATATGTTTTTAGTTCGACAAGCAACGTCCTAGTTTGGATCAAAATTGTGATAAACATCCAATTCATCAATGTACACCACGTTTCGAGGTAACTTTTGGTTCCTCCTGAAACTTCCCAAGCTATATTTTTTACAGTATCTTATGCGCACAGCCAGTCCATCTGAGGTACTTGATCCTGTTGGTTTATTTTTTCGCTCTTTAAAACTGACTTGTTGGAAAATTCTAAGCCGATAAAAACAAAATCTTCCAACGAACTGGACTATTATGATCCGTTTTTACTGGCTTTAAGCCCGCGGCTCTTTGTAGAGAGTTTGCACATAGTCTTGCAAATTATTAGTCATTGCAAAACTTTGTTTCTGCAACTCATGATTAATTAATGAGTATTTTAGCCTATTTAGTCACTGATAAAACGTCACGTGCATAAACTTTATAGCTGATAAAATAGTCCTCATAAATATTCTTTGTATACAGTATGTAGCTTGTTTTTCTCGTATGCTAATATTTTATTCTGACTATAAGGACCACGGCCTCGACTCTACAAGGGCATGCTTTTTGGAGTACATTTTTGAAGTCGTTCAATAAACACGCACAACATGTTGATAAATAAAGTAATAAGACAACCCTGCTCTTTTACTAAACAGTACCTAAAGTACCAATAATTTCTCTAAGATTATTTCATATTTTTTAAACACGCCAGAATTTAATAGGAATTTAATCCTGAAATCCAATTCTATAATTGTTCAAAACCGAGATTGTTTAAGTAGGTGCATGAGTAAAAAGCAATACTGCAACACGTTCACCTTGAGAAAACAGCGTTGCAAAAAGTGGGGGGAAATACAATGAGACATCGTATATTGTGGGTCAGTGAACAAGTGATCCTAAAGCAATGGTATTGCATGGAGATAAAATGGCAACAAAATTTCAACAAAATTCGTAAATGTAAGAGGGCGTTTATAATTTGAACACTTGAAAGGAGTACTACAGAAACGAAATATAAAACCACGAAGATATACCAAAATTATCCAACAAAAATGTAACGTTGGAGAGACAGGCAAAAACCTCATGGATTTAACGTTAAAAAATGGCCCAGAACCTTCACTAAATTTTGACGATATCGTCAACTTCCCTTCGGTATGGAATCACTTTTGCTTGTCAGCACCATGTTAATCGAAACAGACCATGATAGTTTGTGAGCTGTGTCGCTTTGTTTTGTGTTGGATTGCATTGAGTCATGCTGTTTATGCTGTGTTGTGCCGTGGAGTGTTGTACCACGTATTGATGTTGAATATACTGTACGATGCAGGGATACAGCCAGCAGTATCATTACAGTACATTGTATCTGAAATTACAAAAATTACTGTACGAAACATGCCTGCATATTGGAATAATTCTCAACGGTCCTCAAAGCATCATTCCACTTTGCATTCTTGGTAGCTGTCAAGGCACATTGAAGAATAAGAGCTTCAGACATTTCCTTCCTGTCGCATAACCTCGCAACCTTTACATTCAACGAAAGGCGAGAATTATTTAAGAACCGATAACCACTTTACAGTCAAAATGTACTTTTATTGAGAAGACTATTCACGACAACACAATAAAGAAGGGCGAAGAATTGGGGAAATAAAACTTGTTTAAAAAAAGGAAAACGTTTGTGATCATACCTCTGCTGCAGCGAACAATCCAATTTCGTCGCCACGTCGAGTGAGAACCCGCGTGGCATCATCTCGTAAACCGCAAGCCAAATAACTAACAATAAAAACAATCAATGAAACGAAACTTGAACAAAAATGTTCCAGTAGGCAGTCCAATTAGTTCAATTATTTGGACAGTAAACTTCATTTTCCCTACATTTTCGTTGGTCGTTCCCTATGATCCATAAAAGGTAGATGAATGAATGGCTAAAACAGTGGGATCGTTCTCCGCGTCATATCATGACCCAATGACGTTGCTTCATATGTTTAGATCATGGATCACGACAGCTGACTGTATTCGAGTTTTTCAATGCCCAGAAAATTCCACGTAAGTTTACTGTGTAACCCAAATAAGCTGTCTATTGTATAAAATACATAGACTTTATTTTACTGTTGTCCACTGTTAATATATACACGCTAATAATATATATGACACAATTTCTTGATTCTAATTAGCTAAGACCAGTGCAGTTTTAAGGAAACACAGTACACTAAAAAGGAAATACACAGAACTTTTTGAGCCAGTCACTCAATCAAAAATCGGTTGTTCAGTAGATTTCCTTTGGCAAGCGGTTTTTGTTACTGGTGTCAATTCTTGCTTAATTTCTTTCATGTATATTATTAATTGGTAATAGCATGGTTTCTCGTGAGTTTTTCAAAGACCTGAAATTGCAATCGTCCTTCAGACTCACGCTATTTTGACAGTCTTTGAAAACTCACTGGCACATTTTTTTTTTCCAAATTGCACTCGAGACGATACTATTACCTATACAAAGAAGACGTCATGACCATGACGTGGTAAGAACATCGGTGACCTCTTGACGATCGTCTCGAGGGCCACTTTTTCTGTATTTACCATGTTGTGACGTCACTTGTCCACCCATAATTGTGCAGACAACGGGAAAATGAAATCCGCTTGTTTAACTAATAAGATGAATGTTAAACTCGCGATGATGTATACGGGGGAGCTTGGTATTGTCACGAGTGATAAGTGGAATATTATCAGAAATCAGAGATATGATGACTTCTGCAATGACCCGATGCATAAATTACGTGTATTTACAAATGGCCGAACTTTGCAAGGCAATGTATACATTGTAATGAAGTTAAAATCGAAAATGTTTGAATTTCGCACAAAGTAGCATCAAAGGTAGCCCCTAACCACATTTTATTAAGATAACTTTTATCGCCATCTTGCTTATAAAACTCTGTAAGATTCTTTAAACCATCTTACCCACTGGCAAATTCCCAGGCTTCCTCACCAAGGGATTCGCTTCCCGAGGCGACATCGGACAACTTTCGTCGATTATTGATGTATCCATCTATCTATTTCACTACTGCTTTACTACCTTAATGTTAGTTCCGCATTTCGGCGAACGTCTGTAACTATTTGGTTTAAATATCCTAAAATAATGGTTCGAGTTTAATTTGCATTCGCAGCTTCATCATTTGCATTTCATTTCCGTTCGAAGAACAACAGCAGGTCAGATTATCACCATCGAAAAATGTCTCAAATTTCTGGTAATGAAAACGGATGTAGAACCCAAGACGGCGATCGAGCCCGCAACCATCTGCATGGTGACCGGCGAGACACTTTAACTATCGAGCTCGTCACACGTCCCGGCTAAGCGGCTACAATGATTTGTTAGTAATGTCAACGAACGAGATGAATTTTGTACAAGATGTGCAACAAACTCTAATATGCGCACATTCTGGGAAAATTAGTTTGAAGATTTTCCACAAATCTCCCATGTACTATCCATAAATACCAGTTGGAAAGAAAATGGCATGGATACCAAATATGTGGAAGGCTTAGAGGCGGATCTCCAAGGTAAGACTGCTTGACACAATTGATCATTCTGACGTAGACGATTCACTCACAACAGTACAGTCATCACGATGTAGTGCAACAGTCGTAAGCGAATGGTAACCTAACATTGTGTTTTCTCAAAAGAGAGCTTGTTAAGCTGCTAACTCTTTAACGGTCATAATCCGATATTTTAGATGCCAGGAATGGAAAGAACTAATGAGGGAACAAGAGGGAATAACGAACAAAACAAAAGAAAAAAATTTAAGCGTTAAAGGGTTATACTCTGTGTCTTACCAGAAAGATTTATCCCAAGATAAACAGTAGGTGTATCAAAGTAGAAAACAAAAATGTTAAGTAATATTTTCGTTGTAGTCATAAAAAGTCAAGGATTTTGTTTCACTCAGTTTCTTAAAAAGTGCATCTAACTTTTTTATGACAATCCTTTTTCTTCTCGAAATTCGACTTTGCATTAATATTATTCTTCTCTTCGCAAGTGAATGCTCTATAAATTTTTCTAGGTTTTTTTATTTTTCTAGGTAGTAAACTTTCCTTGGTTGACTCTGCTGATTTTCACTTCAACAGAATAATTAACACGAATCGCTCTGTTGTGCTATCTTAAGGATTTTCATGACATGGATGTGACGAGGAGACGTAGTTGCAATATCTCGAGGCTCGTTCACTACACCGAATCGTAAATTTCACCCATCAAGATATAAAGATCGTGAACTCTTCTTGCTCTATAGCCTGATGAACTTAAGCTTACCATTTTGCAGCTAGTTCATAAGAACATTCATTCTCCAGCTTTCGACCCCATGAGGAGTAAGTGTCGAGTAAAACAGGATCTGATGCTGTTAGTCGAACCTTTGCCAAAGCGATTGCCTCCCTGCAATTTAAAAATAGAAAACTTAGTTAATACTATATACGTATATAAATTTTGCTCGTTCCAAAAAGAGTTTCTGTGAGAAGAGAACCAGATGTATTGAAGACTGGGATTGACTGAATTTTTGCACGAGCGGGAATAAGTTTTGAACACACTCGTTTGAGAAGCGAAACCGAATTTATTTTACTTGTTAATCCAGGAATTTTTACATTTCCCTCACCAGCCAAATCAGTTGTCCGACAAGTAGCTTCCCAGAAAATCGTCTCCTGAAAAAAATGTGTCAGTCTTCAAGCTTTCAAAACTTAGACTTTCAAACTATCTGTTCCAATTACGAAGGGATTTATGTTGGAGAGTCCATAAGAAGTATTATTATTATTATTATTTAATTTTATTTACAAACGGTAACCCTTCAGGGAGCTTATGCACCTGTTTTTCAAGGGGCCGTTTAAAATACAATTAAAAAGATATAACAATCTAACTTACATACTACAATTTACAGGATAACACTTAACTATTTACAAGAAAATATAGTATTTACAAGAACAGATAGACAGCTATGATACTAATCTGATATGATCAAGAATAGATTTAAATTTTTCCATGCTAATCCCTTCTTCTTTGGCTTTTTTCGGTAAATCATTCCAAGCTGAAGTAGCTGCATAGCGTACACTTTTTTTTCATGAAATTTGTTTTTGGCTTATCAAGTATATATTTACTGTTATTACTGCAGAGGTTATACTTCGAATTTGTTTTAATGTCAAACATATTGACCATACTTGAAGGCAACTTATTGTTTCCTATTTTATACATAAAAGCAAGTTTGCTGATATGAAAGCGTTTCAACTAGGGTTGCCAGCTAAGTTCTCCTAAAACGTCACTTGAACCAATTTCGTAGGTTGTGCCAGCTTGTAATTTTTGTAACTTTTGAATCAAGTAATTACAACAGTTGCCCAAAACAAGATTACAGTAATTAAAGTGTGGTAATATTATGGCGTTATAAATTCTTTAAAAAAAGTAAGACAGTTGAAGACACACTGTTGTAGACATAAAACACTTATACTTAGTGCTGGCGATTGTTTGTATTTTTAACACTACGAGGTAAGAAAATAACTTTCAGTATTCGCTTGCAAAGATCAAAACGAATTCTCCAGTTTATAACAGAACTTCCCATAAAATGTTATATACATATACATACACATATACATACACATATACATAAATATAAGTAAATACAAAACACAAAAAGTTTTATTTTTTTTTTTTGTCGCTACTCTGAGTTTCACGCGCTCAGGCGATCATCAGGCAACTGCAGTTGCCTGATGATCGCCTGAGAGCGTGAAACTTACATATAGAGTAGCGACAGCAAAATTTTTGTCTTTTGTATTTACTTATTCGTTCTACCAGTAATGGTACTGAGCGCTCGATATTTTCATACCAACGCTGTCACCTTCGTGGTACTCATCATAGGTGTATACATAAATATATATATATTTCTAAAAATCATCAACAATTCATGAAGAAAATTCAAAAGAAATGAAGGTTTAATCAATTTCTGTATACCCCGATACAGAGCTGATTAAACAAACATCAGTATCTGTATCACATTTACCGACACTGATGTATTATTAATCAGTTTCGTATCACATTTACAGATACTAGTGTCTGTATATACAAGTTTTGCATCGGCTTTCCCACACTCAAATTGAAATTTTACGGCAATATGTAACGTGTTTTAACTTTTCTTTTTACTTAGCATTAATGTGAAATGTAGTAATATAGAACGTTTTAGAAGTTGAGACAGTCACTCGGCTTTACCTCGTGACTGTATACCCCGACAAAGAATGGCCACTCATTTTGTAAATAGTATATATATATATATATATATATATATAGATATAGATATAGATATAGATATAGATAGATAGATAGATAGACAGACAGACAGACAGACAGACAGATAGATAGACAGACAGATAGACAGACAGACAGACAGACAGGTAGATAAGTAGATAAGTAAATAGGTAAATAGGTAAATAGGTAAATAGGTAGATAGGTAGATAGGTAGATAGGTAGATTAGTAGATATGTAGATAGATAAAAACAAACGTTTTCGATCAATGTGATCATACATCTTCAGGTTTAACTTGAAGATTATCAAGTTGATCGAAAACACTTGTTTTTAACTTAACCTTTAACTTCTCGACCTTGGATTTACATGTAATTCTCGAGTTGTACATGATAAAATTCGTCCTCCTAGCTATTCTTTTCGCACCGGATCATTTATGGGGTCTTTCGACACAATCCATGCCCTAACTATGCGATTCTTCAAGATATCGTCGTTACAGATAGAGAGACTGCTCCCACATGGAAGGCAACTTGACTTTTAAGTGATTACGATCCAAAAATTAACACATGCAGTTTTTAAGAACCCACGCTCGGGTGGACCAGTGTGGGAAGGGACTCCGCAATAACTCTGCTCCGGTGAACTCGATGTCCCCTTGAAGGGGACAGTGGGGAAGCAGAGACGAGGGCTCCTTTTGTTTGCTTGTTTTTTAACAAATTTATTAACTAGTAAATTTAAACTAGTTCTTGGTCACTTGATTTATCGACAAGTCTTACCGGTACATTCCTGAAGTTTGAAACATATGGATAGCATCGTAAACTTTGTGGCATGACAGATAATATAAAGCAGCTCGATGATGGCTTCCTTGGCTAGCCAGTTGTTCAGCAAATGCTTCAGTCACAGCCAATCGAACTTCTTCCCCAGCTAAATAAATAAAAATCCTAAATAATCACAAATAATCACAGAAGTGTCCCACCAACGAAGATGTCGCCTTAAAGGAGGGTGGACTAGTTATGACAGGCTAGAATCCCCCAGCTGATATTGTGATGTCAAAAACCTTATTCGAAACGTCTACATTCAAAACAATTCAGGGCTAGGATAACGGTTATAGAGTTCAGTTTTAAGTTATGGGTCACAGTCAATTATCAAAAAAACATGACGTCACGACACAGGTGATGATAGAATGTCCTCACATGGACCAGATTCATCACTTATCATGATACATAATAAGACAGCAGCGAACGGGGAATTTTGGGTGTCAACCCTCCTATTCCTAATAAAGTAAATGGTTTGAACCTGGGAGAATCGTGAGATTTTTGTTGAAGCCGATCGTCCAAGTTAGAGTAGCCTTGAGAAAGACTGTTGGTGGAAGTGACTGACGTCTAGACGGCCTTAGCGGCGGTCATCTTCGCAGTAAAGAGTAGAATAAATGTCAGGTTCGCCTGGATATGCATCTGGCCTGGTCTTTCTTAAGACTAAATTAGCCTGGACGATCAAGTTCCATAAACAGCTGCCATTCCTATCACAAAGGTCAAAAAATCTGCGTCCATAAAGCCGTGCAAACCGCAACATGAAGTTGATACTTGAGACCAAACCTCCGTGACCCCTCTACAGGTGACAATCGACACAAACTTCACCCAAGAGAAATTTCGACCCACACCCCTGATACATAATAATGCAATGATGCGTTGCAGAGTTGTACTTAGAAACATTAACGTACAAAAATGTGATTAATCACAGACTTTTGAGTTATACGTAGACAGGTCACTTCTCAGACGTATATACAGTTTAGTGGGAACACCAACTCCTCAATTCCAAGCTTAATATAACCTCAAAACATTGGTTGATTACAAGTTGGTAGTCAAAATCGGTGACAAGGTAGATCATTCGTGTTGCATGTAGAATTTGTGCACGTCGCTTTAAAAGTTTAATGACTTTCCAGGCAGCAAAAACCTTTTCTCTGAGAGGGATAGTGGGGAAGAAGAGACCGGAGCTCTTTTTGCTTTTGCTTTTGCTTGAACACTCCCGGCAGTATTAGCCTTTTACTTGTCAAGGGAGACAACCTGCTTGGAAAGGGTTCGGTTTATCATTAATGTGAGGTCCAAATCAAATACCAGCAATTTAGTACCGCGGGCTCAGGTGAAGATGCACGTAAATCAGTGCGTGCGGTACATTTGACATTAGTTGACAGACCGAAGTCGTCGAGACTTATTAGGACATTGAAGATTGCAGTAGTAAGCTATCAAGTTTGCGATATATTCCTTCAATATGAGGTAAGCCAAACTATTTTTCTTAACCAGATTAGTAATTTATTAGAAATAACTAGTAATGTTAACTAATTTAGAAAAATGATATTAAACCAAGTTGAAGTATTGCATCCTTCTCACAGGATTAAGCCTACACAAAGGTAACGGTTTAGCCGTTATAATTAATAACGTCCGAAATGCACAAACAATGAAAAGAAGTAAAGTAAAGGAAATGTAATCAGAAATGAAGAAAAACACATATACGAGAAACAAAAAAACGCACAAAGACAAACGAACAAATACATAAAAAAACCGACAGGAAACAAACAACTGCTGCGACAATGATTGAAATGTTAATTCCACGTCGAAAAGAGAAGGTTTGAAGATAAAATAACGCAAAAATAACTATCCTTGTGTCCTCGTTTTGACATGGTACTTTTCAAAAGTGCAATAATGTCTGTCAAACGCAATATTCAATAAACGAATGTAATAAACTAACCTAAATAGCTCAGTCCAACAAGCCAATCACAAAGTTGTCTTTTCTCAACCGCCAGTTCAAGAGCTTTTCCTATGTTCCCTTTCCAGACCTCCAACTGTAGCTGATAATCGATGTTTCCCGTTTGGAAATGATGAATACCTGATTCAAGAAAATTTGAAAATCTAAATATATGCCACATAACTCCATAGTAAATATAAGTATACCTTAGCTTTAGTCACGCAAGTTTTGAATTTCTTACAGAAAGCCTACTTATAGGTAAGTTATATCCTTTTCTTAACACCAAAACTAGTTCAGTTCATTTAAACTTATTCATATTTGTATGATTAGTATCCTCTGCTTGTAATACAATCACTTGATGCACACTTAAAATTCCTTCACCCTGACTTGATATCTGTTAAACCTTAATCTATCTACTTATATTTCATTACACGTTGCTTGCTGTTATTGTAAAAATCTTTGGTATATAGGTTGACATTACATTGTAATAAATAATCTGAATATTGAGCACAACTACGTGAATGAGGGAGCTTTGTGTAATTAAGGATGACACGTGAATTCTTTTTTTTAAATAAATACTGCGGTGTTTCTACAAAATTATATTCACTTTACTAACTCAAGAAATTAATAGGTGAAGGTTTGTCAAGTTTCCCCAGAAAAACGATTTTTGAGCCCTAATCTTAGACAAGAGCCCGTGACCTGATTACTGGCAAGATGCTGCAACCATTGAGCTACCAAGACTCAAGTGGTGTGTAAACTAAGGTGCGCGATCGTCATACGTGCTACCTTTCCGGAAATATTAACAATCTAGACATCATCCCATCATTATCTTATAATGGCTTTTCACAGGCAGAATATCTGACGAACCAGCATCTTAGCTCTCTATGTGAGTCTTACTAAATGCTGATGACCGGAGAGGCTCTTTAACCTTTGAGCTACCAAGACTTAGATGGTGAGCTAAGGTGTCAAATGTGCTGCCTAAGCGAAAGCCACAATACGATAATGACGGAAACACTGAATGTCGACCTGTGAACGTTCGGTCAATTCGTTATCTCCGAAAAGCCGTTTCTGAGCCCTAGACGGGAATCGAACTCCCAGCCTTCTGACTTCTGACTGGTGAGACGCTCTAACCATTTAGCTACCAAGACTCAGATGGTGTGCTAAGGTGCAGATTGCACCTTCTAATATGGGTCTATTCGAAGTGATATGTGGAGCTTGGCAATTCCTTATAAGAATTTAACAATTTAGTCCACACACATCACTTTCACGTTCTCCTTTCTGTGTCGAATGTATCGAATAAAAGCTTAAAATCGTTTGCTTTTTTTTTCTCATTCCGCCCACAGTATAATCCTGTAAATATATGTTCTTTACCAAACATATCTGAGGTCTAGATTGAGAAAACGTTGCCTGACGTCTTAGAAGCACCGAGACGAAAGGGCGAAGTCCATGGAGTCAAGGAAAAAGCTTATTCAATTAAATTAAGCTTTATTCTACGCGGCAGTAATAAGCCTGCTATGTGCGTACTCTTCCGATACAGACTGTGAGTTACGCAGTAAGAACGGCTGATTTGCTAGGATTCCAGACAGGTAAATAAATAAATAAATTCACATAGTTTTGAGAGTATTTCTGTGGGATATAATTTTATATCTGTAATAGAAATGAAGAAGAAAACCCCTTACCAGCCAACAATTTTGCCAGGGCTTGTATAGAAATAACATCTTGTTTGTAATTGAGTTAGGTTTGACAAAGACTTTGAAACGAAGTCGGAATATTACCGTCTTAAATTTCGTCTTGTTTTTCCCGAATCTTAAGTTAACAAGATGTTTGCTTTCAGAGTTTATTCCATACTATTATAACTCTTTCCGGCTGGAAAGAAAGTATGGAATTTACAGGGGGTGAACAAAAAAAGTGGCCATCCTAGAAAATATGCTTAATTTGGTATAACTTTTGTTAAAGAACAGAAAATTATGTACAATGATATGTTTTCAGAACGCACA
>JBAHVQ010000323.1:488461-513173 GCA_036872915.1 Nanipora kamurai | reverse complement strand
CTAACTAAAATTAAAATTAAGTACACTTATTTATACTAAAAACATGAATACATTAATAATCTATTGCTGCATAAAATTATGATTTTAAGTTTTTATAAGATTATTTTTCATTTTACTATCTAACTTCAGCCGCAGAACATTTTTATTGTTACATATCTTGATGGTTTGTCTTCTTAGTAGGCCTGTTCGGTTCTTTATCGTATATATATATTAATAAGTTGTCTGACTAAAATTACACAAATGACGTTGCACGGTGTTTCACGCTTTACACGATTAACATCAACGTACTTGGTCGGTTTAAATATTCTTCGCGTAGTCTTTAGTTTTCTCTCTCTCTCTCTCTCTCTCTCTCTCTTTCTCTCTTTCTCTCTCTTTCTCTCTCCCTCTCTTTCTCTCTCTTTCTCTCTCTTTCTCTCTCGCTCTCTCTCTCTCGCTCTCTTTCTCCCTCACTCGCTCGCTCTCTCTGTCAACATACATTTAAAAAAATCTTTACGAAGAGACCATGTCCACAAACGTTAATAAATTTATTAAATCTTTAAAGATTTTTTAACTGTTCCTACTTTTTTAAATATGTTACCTTGTGAACTTGCACGAATGCAGGCATTATTGAAAATTTTAGATATATTTTTTGGATATATATGTATATATACGTATATACATGTACACATACATACACATATTATATATATAGATATATACAGTATATATATATATATATATGTATATGATGTGAATATATATATATATATATATATATATATACACATATCAATAAAACAGCTTTGCCAAAAACTTTTTATTTCCAACGTTAAGCTCATGATTTATCGACAAAGGGGTTGCCCCGAAACCTCGGGAAAAAATTTTTTAGCAAACTTGTATAATTGATTTATTTTTGATGTCCCTCTTTGCTGGAGGAAGAAGGTACTTGACTAACTTAAGTTCTCTCAGCGAACATGCTTCAAATTTGTAAATGGTTAGGTAACCAAAATTAATTTGCATGTCCATGGGAGACGCCGTTTAAAATCAGATTTTCCCCTCAAACCACAAAAAACGCTTAAGTGGCATTTTTAACGCTATTTTTGCTAAAATTTGAGGGTCACGACGAATATTTAGCAAGACAGATATACATTTTGTTGTTGGTCGCCATGTAGGGTGACATGAATTTATAATCCGAGATTGTCACCCAAAACAAAATGTACTTCCGGTCTGCTTAAACTTTACAAAAAGTTAAAAGGTTGGTAGACTGCCGACTTTGTGATAAAGATTCTAACGTTTCGAGCTATGGCCCCTCGTCAGAGAGTGAAACGAGTTCTGAACTCGAGGGTGCCAACTAGAGGGCATATTCATGTAATAAAGGAATGGTTGTACAGTGCATGAGTTCAGATTTAAATTACGTATATTAAGTGAATTCTTTTCATTTAAGTTTAAGAAGTTTAATGTACCAACTGTTTCGTAGGTCACATTTTTGTCCAAGTAAACGACAAAGGCACAAATTAGTTACATACCATATAAACGAATAGTTTTAACATTGAATTAGTTTTTCTTTTGTGTGAATTCCATAAAAACGTGAAGAACAGATTTCATTTTCTGAAGAAGGACCTTTGCTCGAAACATCAGAATTTTTCTACAAATATTCGGCATTCTACCAATCTTTTAAGTTTTTTACATTTTCACATTTTCTCTTCAGCGCTAACCCCAGTAACAAATAATGAACAGTCCGTAAAGTAGAAAAAGGACTCCGAAAATAAACACTGTTATATATTATTGTTTTCATTCCCTATTTTCTCGAATCCTGAATTAAAAAGATGTCTATTTTCGGCGTTCGTTTTCTACTTTATGCAAAGTCTGTGACATCCTTGCTTTTGACATAAACTGTGTATTTAATTTTGCAGCTGTGCATCGAATCTGTAACTAGGCATCAAACTGGCTACTACAGCCAGTTTGATACCTAGTTAGCTAGTCCAGTGGATCTCCTGTGGAGTGAGCAGCGTTATCCATCCTCTGAACCACCGAGCTTATAAATTTTTAGATAAAAAATTTGTTAAATTGTCAGGTAAAAACGTCAATTCTCCAAAAATTGGAAAGGAAAATTTTCATGAATCTTCTGCATTACATTCTAAAATGTTTTTGAAAAGAATTTAGATTTCATTATTGAAAATGTCAAAGGGAATTTCCTATCAAAAGCCTATGACAAGGCGAAGAAATCTTTGTTATTGTAAATATGCAAAATAGGCTTGTAGAAATGTAATAATAGGCCAGGTAAAGTAAAAAATAACGAAGAAGCAATATTCTGTGACGAAGTAAATAAATTACGCCTTACAATACCCAGGTATTGTAAATTTTTAGTGTACAATACAGCTGAATATCTCACCAGTTACACCACATTTTTGCGAGCGCTTAGGGCAAGTCAAAATACGAGTGACAAGAAATTCAACCTTTCCTAATTCTTAAAATTCTGGTTCGTAATTGACTTATCCAGGCTTACAAGTTGAAAGGAGTTGAGTGCTTTAGTAAATGAAACGCTCTGACATTTGAAGGATAAGAAGTTGACCTCAGATATATTAATTTTCCCGTGAGATAATTTAAATTCTGAGTCTTAATTTCACTCATTAGGACCATTACGGTTCCGGTTAACTTGTAAAACCTGCAGTGATGAACCGCCAGAACATGTCTATATTTAAAATACCTGACCTAACAAAAAACTATTAACTTCATAAATCCCTTGCTGATGGATAAGATCATCTTTGGTCACACAACGTTTTAATAATGATATATGTCTACGCGAATATGTACTTTGACCTCTAGAATGTTTCTCCAAGATAAACTCAGGACACAACTGACTTAATATAGAAGTTTCAAAGTCCTACGCTTAGTCTTTTGAACCCCACTAAAAACTCGTTGTCATTCCCAGTCTTTTATATAAATTGGAGGGTCAGTTGAGAGGGTGGAAGGCTACACGGTTTCACACGCTAAAAACTAGAAATCTGTGGGCAACGGTGTGTAGTAATGTAGTAGCCAGCTGTTCCAGAGCGAGCCATGGCCCTCTGATAAAACCGACAGTAATAAAAACTCTGTGGGAGTAAGTTGTCTAATCCGGCTGTCTGTTTTGTCGTCAAATAGCCAGCGCTTCGAAACATCTTGGTGAGTTTCCAATCAATCAGCGCAAGCCGGTATGCACGAGAGATATGTTACATCTTATAATGCGTGAGTGTCCTATATGAAACCTTACAATCACCCACAAATATGTTTCTCACCCCTTCCAAGTCTCTTTCAAAGACGAGCGGCCAGCTAGCAACCCCTCAATGGTTTTCCTATAAGAGCGCATTGCTTAAGGGTCAGGCAAATGTCCGGAATGTGGAATAATCTTTTAGAATAAATAAACTTTAGTTCTGTTGTCTGTACAGGTCGCAAACCCTAATAAAATAAGTAGACCGCTGCTAAGCTGCTTATGGGTTAATCTGCACCTTTCAGATGCATAAGTAGCTTATATCCAATCTTGAAGTGCCGGACCGAAAGCTGCAGGAAATCCATATGAAGTAATTTGTCCAGAAGTCCTTTTGGAAACGGAACTGGCGGAGAAAAAAAATAATGAAAAGCTCTACCCTGTTTGGATATAAGCCAGATCTAGTTGTTATACTCACTTGTGATGTAGGAAATATAAATTACTACATCAACTATAATTGCGTAACTCTGAACCTGTAGCACGAACCAGAGTTAGACCACTGAAAATTCTATTTTTATCGATCATGCGTTTGAGTATTTACTTCTCTCTCTAAAATCATTCACTGGGCTTAATTTCTTCTTACATGGTAGAGATACACTCAAGTCATTACCAGTTTGAATTCTAAAGTCGAATGCCTTTCTTTGTTCTGATGCTTGTTTACAGGAACTGGTCCTTACGTTTATAATTTTTCAAAAAAAATAACTTGATACGGATGAGGAAGTTGACAACGATAAAGGCAAAATGTCTGAATAATTCAAACTATGAAACAAGCACGGTTGGAAAAAATATGTCAACACGAATGTAAAAAAGATAAAGTAATCAGGGGACAATCTATCCGCCTCATGAATGTTCCAGTAAAGAATGTTAAGAAAGGAAACGTGAGCACGAAAATAGTCACAAAATTCAGGCATGTGCTGTTGCAAACGAAGGAAAACTAAGAACCTGCTTACACTAGAAAAAAGTTTCTTTGATCAAAGTATTTGACCCAAAAATTTCAAAGGTGTCGCTATCTTAGAAAAGCATTTACATTATCACACACTTTGGTCAAACTATACTTCAATCAATGAATGCTTGTTAGTCACAAAAGTGATGTGAGTATATTGAATAAAGATTGTCATCATCATAGTCATGTAAGCCTGTCTTATAGCTCTATCAAAACTAAGACAACGGAGAGAGTGTACAAAGGAGTAACATCAGCATAAGCGAGAACAACCACAAGAGCGTATGTAGTAAAATAAAAGATTGTTTTACAATCGATTGTAAATCAAGAGAAACCTGATGCCAGGACAATAGAGCTGCTATGAGTGAGGTAAGACCAAGGATGCGTTCCATTGACCTTATTCAGGAATAAGAATATATTCCTGAATATTCTAGAATCAGTATTTCGAATAGTCTGGGATTATAACAGTACCCCAATTGAACGGATATTCTTCTTTATTTCAAGTATTCTTATTCTGGAATAGGGTCGATCGAACTAACCCTTAGAAAGCGCAAGAAGTTCCCACAGGAGAAGGAGTAACACCGCAAGTGTTTCACACAAGGATAGGAAATGCAAGTACTCGAGTGTTCCGGCACGAGCCAAGGAAAGACGGCAGGAGCGTGTCCACACGGATGAAGGCACGCAAAGCAAATTTTTACACGAGTAAAGGAAGGACAAGCGGAAATAAGCTCTTATCAGCCACGATTCAACGAGTATTTAAACTGGTAAAGAACCGCAAAGACAGACGGTGACACTAGGACGCATGGCGAAAACGAGTCATGTTCACGAAATGTCATGCCAGAAGAAGCAAATATGAACGGTTTAAACTGTAATGTTGATATAAGCTCGTGAGGGGATTTTGTTTTATAAAAATATATATGGCTTCACAAACAAAGAATTAAAAATATTCCAACTAGTTGAACATGTTTTAATTTCTGAAAACCTTTCCCAACTGACAATTTTAAGAAATACAAGAAGAAACAAGCTCCGAAAACTTGCAAAGTCACGGTATAAGTTAAAAACAAGATAAGGCAACGATGCAGGTTAAAAACCTGTTCATATCTTAGGTTTAAAAGATGTTACTTGTTGGGAGTTTGCTTCTTCTGGTATTTCTAATTTTACTTAAGTTAATCCCGTTCCAAATGAGGAATAAAACTGGTGCAGTGACAACAAACTGAGAGATGGGACTTCTGGAATCTTTCCCATTTTATTCCTTTAACTGGAGTCACAACAACTTAGTAGATTCTAGACATTTATTCCTTTTGGTGTAGTTATAACGACTCGGCTGATTTTTGTCCAATTTAGGAATCCGTCTGTGAATTTAAATAATATTGAAGTTATTTTTTTTTTAATTCAAATAACACAAATTTTATTTTCCATATAAATTTGGAGTTTAATCTACTACACTGTTATTCTTTAACTGAAGATAAAAACAGTGGTCCATTAATTGATCGTCTTAATAAGCGGGGTGCTTTAAATTTCTTCCCTTTTTAACTCTATTTATTGGTGTTAAAATAAGTTCCTAAAAATACCAGTGCACGGTTCAAATTAGCAATGAAGGCAAAACTTATTCATTGTACCCGTGATCCAACTTTGGAGCATTTCTTTTGGCATTAAAAACCTGACATTCATAATGATGAACTATGCTATGATCACTTTTACTTTTCACAGAATATAGCTCGTTTAGGTGGTTTATTGCATAAAAACAAAGAATTTCCATTTGATTGGAGTATCGCGAATGGTATAATGATCCGGAAATCATTTGTTTTTATGCAGAAAACCCCAAAAACGAACGGGATTATGGGAGATGTGAAAATGATTAATGCTATTTCGCAACTATTTGCAGGAAAAGCAAAAAAATGTGAAAATATTCAATGCGAAAGTTTTATTATGACCAAAATACGTTTTACTAAACACTATTGTTTGATTTACTAAACTCAACATGTTGGATTACTCAATGATACTGTTTTTTCATGACCATAGACCACGATTTCCCCCTGTATACCAGAATTGGGGTGATTTTACACAACAATCAAACTAATGCAATGGAGGGATGGGGATTCCGGTTGGGAATGGGAAGGATTAGAGACAATTTTTTCTCTTGCTCTTCCTTTGTAAATGTGAGTGGGGATGAATTACATTATCGTAAAATAAATTTTGATTTTGGAAGAATGTTGAAAATTTAAAATGATAGCCGTACACGATAAATGCCTTACGTTGAAATAGTTTGTGAAATTTCTCGAAGCTACTGAAAGCGAGTCTGATGTTAAGAACGAATGCCTCAAAAGGCAAGATGATAGTTACCCCAATTTATAGATATGAATGGATAATGTAATGCTTTGGAAATTTGTAAATGAACAATGATGCGTGAATACTAATAACCTTTTTTGATTTAACTGTGAATTGAAAGACATTCACAGAAAGCATTTCCATGTGGAGGAGAAGAACACTGTTGCAGTTTGTGATGAGTTCTTTCACAAAACTCTGGGAAATTTTGGAAACTTCAAGTCTTAAGATATCATGCTCAGTAGAACTACACTTTGAATTTGAGAAGCCTTCAACCCAGCACTAAAGTACCAGCCACATTGTTTCAATTAGTTATTCAATGTTCTTTCCGGTTATAAGATTTGTTTCCAATTTCATAACTCATCAAAAACAAGCCTTGAAGACACAAGGTCATACGAAGAAACGTATAGGAGACAAATCACGATAACTACACGTCCTTGACGAGCCTGAAAAAACCTAAAGACAATTCTGATCAACCAAGAAAAAAAAAGAAGCTTAAGAACGGCAAGTTCATCAAGGCTGTGTTAATGATTTTTAATGACCTCGTGTTGATTTGTAATTTACCGTAAGGTATTGAAAGAGATTAAAGTTAAAACTGTTCATGAATTACGAGGACTAATAATTTACGATTTTGAGATTAATCAGGTTTTTCAATTACTGCACCGCCGACCAGATCATAAGAAATGAAACTGCTAAACAACATCTTTCACTGTTTACTCAAGAAATGCAAAAACCCAATTTCTCTTGCCTAATTTAGTGGTTTTTTTAAAAAAACTAACAGTGAAGTTTTATTATTCTTCCTATTTTTGTCTCCGAGCTGCAAAAAGATTGTAAAATTTACCAAAGAAAGCCATAACCTTCTGTTGTAGAGACACTATTACATGCATTCTGACCTAGACTTTAGTAAAGGAGATAACACTGTTGAGATGTCTTGTCATTACCTGGATTTATTACTACATTTTAATTATGCATGTTCTCTAGATCAGGGTCAGTTCAAGTCAATTCGTGTACTCATTTCAGATTTACGAAAACGTTTTTTGACAGGGGACCATACTGAATGTTGTCAATGATGTCGGCAGTCCGTCTAAATGGATAAAATAAAGAAATGTATAAGGTGAACGATATATAATTGCTGCATCTTCATGTCGAACTTAAATACAAAAATGTTTTCACGTGTTATGCGTGCACTAATTTCTAATTTATATAAACTCTTTTTGGTAGGGAGCCACATTGAGTGCTGTCCATAATGTCAAGGGTCAGTCCAACTGAATAAAATAAACAAGTTAATAATGTTAACGCTACATAATTACTGGAGCATTCTGTTGAACTAATTTTTCTTGAGAAGTTTGCACAGTTAATTGGATGCATTGCCATGATCATCAAAAATATTATCGCAGCCAAGTGTAAGTATTTCAGCCAAAAAACGTCCCTTGACTATCCCTTCATTTACTGTCAATATGCCTTTAAAATAACCTTTGGTACATATGTGCTATCGATTAAATTAATGAAATGAAAATTGGCCAGGCCTCCCTGCCGTGGATAAACCTTCAAAGTCAATTGGATTTCAAAGTGATTTTCCAGCTTTCAATTAAGGACTAAAGTTCTGTCTTCCTAAACGTTTGAGAGCCAAGTCCATTTTTACTCATCGATTAACGACCATGCTAAATTCTAAATTGATGATCAGAATTTAACGGTACCGTCGATTAACTAAACAAACAGACACAACAACTCGAAGTATTGATCCTTATAAGTATAAAAAAGAGAAACGCCGACCTGCAACTCCTAACTAATCCGCCTTACTGGCATTTTCCTCCAAAGATTAATCCTGGGAGATCAAGATTTATAATATTTACTTAGGATACTATTACACAAGGCAAATTTTCGGGCGTTCAGTCTCGTAATTTTTCTGTGCAAAAAATTGGGATGAAAACGCAAAATGTAAGATTCCTCGCAAGCGACAACTTTGAGAAAATTTCGGCGTGAGCTGTTATTTAAGGTACTGTAGCTAGAACAGGTAGAATCAACAAAAGTGTCGCCAGGTATCTTGCAGGTAAAGGGTGTTATATTCTGCTTTTTTGCTTGCAATTTTCTCGTGCAACTAAGTTGCGTGACTTGTTGCCAAGAGCAACAGTTAGCGAACAATGAACGCACATTTTTTGAACGCTCGAAGATCAAATGCGAACTCCTGTGAATCATCTGGGTTTGCTATGATGAGTTATGCCATACATATACGTGCTTTTGTGTTTCAAAAGTCTATTCCACGGAGCGAGCGAACAACTCTAAGCAAGACAGAGTTGGTGTTAACAGTCTCCCGTCATATGCTGCAAGCTGGTCGAAGATTTCTTGCGTTATGCTGTTGAGCCTTTTAAATGGATGTTAGGGACTTTAAGACTACGACGACAACTTCAACGACGACCTCCTGAAAAAAAAACGAATTCCCCCAAACAAACAAAAATGAACAATTATTCGCCTCAAGCGTATTCTCTACAAATGACATAAAAGTAGAGTGCTGCGTAGGTAGTGTTGAAGGATGTGTATAAAGGCAAAAGAGTTAGGTAATAGCCGAAGCATTAAAATTATAGTATAACTGATGTTTCGAGCGAAAGTCTCCGACGGAGCGAAACGTAGGTTTTCACTCGAAAAAAGCTGTTGCATAAGATTGACTTCAATATGAGACTAAACTTGTTCTAGTGGAATGTTTTGAAAGTCTTAAAACGAGCCCGAAATATCAACTGTGGTAGTCCATTAATCACCGTCTCTTTAAGTAAAGGACCTCGTCATTCAAGTTGACCCAGTAGATCTTAAGGTCCCTTTTTGCAAAGTCCTGATCGTGTACTCGTCTGTGCTTAGGATTACATTTTTCGCTCTCCTCCTGGTAAGTTCGAAACGAACAGCAGTGATCAGAATAAATAAATCATCATTTTCAAAAAGGTGAAGCCGGAGGTGGTATTATGGCGGATGTACAGGTAATTAAGTGGTGCTCGAAAGATATCTGTTGCGTGGACGGTTAAGTATGCATACTAAGTCTGTTCTGCCAGTTTTTAGTGTCATATTAATTTTCAAAAGAACTACCGTGATGATAGAGACATAAGTGTACAGCTCTACGTTTTTCTCGTAGAAGTCAAGTTTTGGTAATTTGGTGTCTGGCTTCTTCTCTTTTCTTTTTACGGTGACTTGAGAGATCGCCGAGCTAGTCTTGCCCAAGAAAATACAAAATTCAATGAGATTAATATTCTGGGATTACGTTAGTAAAGCGTATGAGTATACGTTATATCGATATTTTTTTAACGACGAAATGAAAAATAAAATCTCTATCACAAATTAATGAACGGCAAAACAACATGCCCACGTCTTTAGTGACATATTTTAAGGTGATAAAAATATTAAATTCAGATGATTATTATTCCAGCTAATTTGGACGTCTACGAATATCATAAACTCAATCCATGGTTTCAACAGATCATTAAAAATGTTCTCAAGTTACTTGTTTATTGGAAACATTTCCTCATCCTGGGATTAAACTGGAATTGTCTCAATTCGAGCGAGCCGAGAAAACACTCATCATTAAGGTTTCAACTATGCTTCCCCTTCCTCTCAGTTTACCTAACAATCTTGTTAGAGGCAAGTATCGCCTGATCAGGTTCATAGCATTCTTACACATCATTCCTATATACGCGCTGGGTTAGTTTTTCTATCGTTTAAGTTTGTGTACTCTAAACGATTTCAGCGAACCCCCCAAATTGGTGCTTAAATTAGAAAATCGATGCGATTAAGTGCAAATCACTTTCGAAAGTCTGATGGTTGCGGGGATCGATTAGCTTTTATTTTATTTCGCTTTTAAACCGATTTCTGGATATATCTGAGGATTCAAACGTTTGGTAAGCTTGAAACAAGAAAATAAAAGATACTAAAAGGTATTGTGTGTGTTTAAAAGTAAAGAAAGCTAATCACGCTGAGCTGGGCTCACAGCTAACCCAAAAAATCAGCAATGCGACAAAGAAATATCAGTATCAAAAGTCTGGGACGATTTCATTTGACGTCATAACGTCGATGTTAGAGCATCCCTGTGTGTGCCATGCCCTTTTACAATTGAATCTTTGTGAATTGGTTGGAACAAAAATGGTGATAACTCCAACTGAATGCTCTCCAAAGATAACAGTGATTTTGCTCTTCCTGGCACATATCTTCTCTGGAACGATTGGCAATCATTAACCAATTACATAGGCACCGCAATGCGTCACTTTATGCCCATGTCTTGGAGTTCGTTTTCCTGTATTATGTCAATAAATGCAAAAGCTTTATGAACAAAGTAAACGTGAAAAAGTGATGAGAAATAGAAAGAACAAGGTTGAGATTATACGTTATATTTTTTTGCACTTTATTCAATTTTTCAATTTCTTGGCAAGTTACTGGAAAAAATTGCCAAGAGGAACAACATCAAAATAATGCTCGTAAAATATATTTTCTGTTAGAGAAACTAAACGGAATGAATCCAAATTTTTCGTGAAATAAATTATGGTGGGCAAGTTTGTATTGGAGTCATAACAACATACCTACTGATCTCAAATATACAAACGCCAACTACAAGGAAAATCATTCTCCATGCGTATAAGTTATTAAATCATTAATATACGTACAATTAATGTCGTATGATACAGATATGAAATATGCGACGAAAATTTTTATCGGTTGCAATGCTCTATAAGGTCAAATAGCTCATTTATTGTGAAACTCATTTATTCTGTGAAAAATTGAACTTTTTTCTGCTTAATTTTCTCACAACAAGACATTGAAGGTTTTGATATAATCATGAAAACAATAGGTGAGCAAAATCGCGTCTCACGGAAGATTTTTTTAAAATTAAATTACCTACAGTTTAAATTCTATTTCAGAATGATCCTTAGGGCAATATAAAACGATAAATTTACAAATAACCTACACTGCTGAAGTCAACTGAAAAAGTTGACTCGAGCGGAATTTGACCTCGCATCTTCGGGAATCCGGTCCGCCGCTCTACATGTTGAGCTATCGAGTCTACTGGAGATTCGAATTCAAATATCACTGACTCGAGTCAACTTTTTTGGTTGACTTCAGCAGTGTAGTGTAATTGTGAATTTACCGTTTCATACTACTGTTCAAATGTCACACGACATTTGTCCTTATCTGTGGCGTTCTTTTTTTGAATAATCAAAACAGAGTTGCATAATAATGGTGTGCAGCTATATATAACTTGAGCACGTCCTTCTCACTGCTCTCGCTGACCTCCATGATTCAATATAACTTCATTTACATATAAAAAATTTCCGATATCTTTTTATGAACATAAAAACAAATATTTCAGACAGATTTATACTTATTTTAGCAATCTTTACTTTAATTCCTTGCCGGCCTTACGTAGGCATACACCCAAAAAGTACCGAAGAAGACAATTGTATGACACCATGAATATACCAGAAATATTTTTGGGCTAAATGATGGCTAATGAAAGACGTTCGGAGTCCTGCATGGAAAGCGTAAAGTACAGATGTTGCAGAAATTTAAGAGTGCCAAGCCTTTTCTCCAAAATTTCACAAATTTACCGGCTTAGGCTTCATAACACGTAATAGTTTTGTATTTTTGTCGTTTACATGATTAGAATAATCTCAGGTTAGAAATTACAACAACCAGATTTTTCAATTTGCCGTGATTTCTCACCTTTTTAATTTTCTGTTTTGGTTACGGTGGTGATGACTGTGGCTTGTTTTCGTATGCTTGTGCACACGTGTACCTTATTCTTGACACCTCTATTACTAGACGACAGACGTGCGTAACTATGGAGTACTTTCTTGTCAAAGGAGGAAAAAAGATTAACTTTTGATTGCACTACCGATTCCCGAGTAGATCGCCAGGATTACGAACAAGAAAAACACCAGCTCTCGTAACATGCCATGGGCAAAACTGGTTGGCCAAGATTGTACGCCGTGAAAAAACAATGCTCTACATTTCATTACACATCATCGTCAAGAGTAATTAACTCATCCAAAATCTCAAGTTACTATTGAAATTTATTCGATCATCGCAGAAGGGATGTATCATTTTTAATCACCATGCTAGTTGTACGGTTTAATTGTCCGACTTTTACCGACTTAAGTTAATGACTTGGACAGGACTTTGTCAATAGCGTTGAAAAAACCACACTATAGCAATTACGGTAAATGAGGAAATATATTAAACTTTTATTAAATATGCATCTATAGATAGATATATTGGTCAGCTGAGTTGTCAATACATCTGTATATTTACATAGCTACTACCACTGGTTGGGGCTATAGTTAGAAAACCATGTACAAATGCTAGATAACATAGCGCTATTGTTTCTGTTTTGTTTAAATTCATGAACAAATATCGTCGGTGAGTAAGCACCACTGAACACTGACGACAAGCATGTTTCACTGAGTTATCAAGGTTAGCTCAAGTCTCTTTGTTTATTAACATCTCGGGTGCGATCTAATTCATCACAATTACCGGGTTTTTTAAAAAGCGGAAACGAATGTGTGCACATGAATTACCAGATATGTTGTTTTAGCAGGGGGTTAATGCTTGAGAAGACGAGAGAGCTCAGTGTACAGGGCGTACATTTAATACCTCAAGAGTCCATTGGAGAGAGCCCTGCTCGTCTCAACGCCTCCCCGTGGGTGCAATTACCAGTATTGATATTGCCAAGTGAACTGGGTGCTTTGCTTGTTTGACCAAAGAATCCGAACAATAAATAGATTAGCACATTAACACTTGGAAAAAATTGCGATCACTGATTATCAGCTTACTACTGGCTGGATGGAATCCATTTCGCGAAAACAGCTGTTCAATGCCGAATTCCGACCCATAAAACATACATTACTGTTTATTTTGTAAGGACCTTGTGATCGGCCTCTCATTCGGCAGTGAGTGAAACTGATATATGGCGGAAAATAGACCCTGTGATCGGAGTCGTTGTGTGAACGAAATACGTCGCTATTCTGAGAGCCTACTCTGTCGTTTCGTTGTCCACACATTGAGATCTTACGGAAACATTCCCATATTGTTCTTAGCGTATATTGTCGGAAGCAGTCAATACAGAATAACAGCCACATATTGGTTCATCATTCAACGAGTTGTCGATTGTAGACATCGACCCACCGCTGTGGATTATCAACGTGCACTATTTAAGGCTAAGATATTTGACGACAGCACGCAGAATAGCTCCGTTTGTCGGGGGAAAAGGACTTGCGCTTTACACCATACTTAATACTTTTCAAGCGAATATGTCTTCAGTCTTTCTAGCGATACTATTGTTGGGTATAAGCAAGTATCAAGTCTTTTCTGTCAAGCCAAGTAAGTACAATTCTGTTTGGTGGGGCTTTTTTTAAAACTTAAAATATCGAGAAATACAAACTTCAACATCTCGCATTCGTTTACACACCATCAAGATCAGTATGACCTTAGATAACCTAGGTTTAGTCACTATTACTTTCTGTTGAATGCTACAAGTGCTTTCTATGGAATACTTCTTGCGTTGACTGCTCGCTAATTGCTGAGAAAGATCGAACGTCATTCGTACCACAAATCATTCTACACGATTATCATTTCAAGTGATTATTAGCTCCCATTGAAGCCTTTAGAATAAAAGCTACCTCACTGTGTGTAATAAGCGGCGAAAAAGCTCAAACGAAAAGCAGTATTTTACGCTGGTGCGGGGTATTCGTTTGTTTCTTTGAGTTTTATATCGATACAAATTGCGGCGTTTACATGTAATGGGTTGAACACGGAGGACAATGTTCGCTTATCTGTCAACCCGCACAGTCGCGCCGCGCGTCACCATTTGTTAATGTGATATGCTTCACAAGCGCGCGCCGAAATTTGCTCGGCTTTTTAAATACGGCTCACTTAAAATTTCCAACAACCAAGCATGCTTTGATCTTCGGCCATTTACGGCTAATTTGATGCCCTTCAAAATGGGATCTACGTCAGGATTTTGTTATCCTTCCTCTTGTAAACGTGTTAAATCTCATACGTAGCCAACAGGTTTTATAAGACTTATCAAACTCGTGCGTTGTACGTAATATATATTTTCTGAGGATGTACTTTTTTTAATTCGACTCACCTTGGAAACCAATAATTAAAATGAAATTTACGGTTTATTAAAGTTTACACTCCAAACAAACGACGTGCTGTATTTTATAACACTGAAATAATTTCTTGTTGATTTTAAAAATAATTTCGTTAGCGTTTAGATAAGCAAGTGCTGTCAGCTGAATACTATTATTTAATTTTCCTTTTCCCTGCATGTAGTACTTACCGAAGGTGATATTGTCTTCGATGAGCGATTCAAGATCATTGTAGGACAGTCGATGGCTCGATTGCGCAGAGACACACTCTCCGACCGCAACTTCCTCTGGGACAATGGCGTTATCCCCTACACTATATCGGCAGACATGTGTAAGTAACAGGTTTTTTTCAACAATGCATGTTGATTTATATGTTTTATAAATTCCTCGAATGTGTCGCTGCTCCCAAGCTTACGTGATAAGTGCTAGTTTTGTAAGACACTTGACCACAGGTACTGGTTTAAACATATGCTGATCATTTAAGCGCTATGATTTAAGATTAAGAAAAATGGGGATTGATGCTCGAAGAGAGCGATGATTCAATCTTTAGGAATTTGGTGTATCCAAGGTAATACCGTCGTATTTATTCATGAAACTAATCGTCACTAATTCATATAAAACTGAAAATTTAAGTGAGGGAAATAGCTGGCATGCGACTTAAATTCCAAGCATTTTAATGTATTTACCTTCCATGCGGCATTCAATTTCACGAACCTCACATTCTAACATGTTTCAGAGTTTCTCTAAAGATTTCTTTTTTTCACGAGAGTGTTAAACAAATAAGCCTCTCTCAAATAATACTTCATACATATAAATATGGTCCAGCATACGGTACAACATGATTCCGGTCATAAACAACAGTTTTTGTTTATTGACGTTTTAAATTTCGTTGTTTGGTAGGTTACTGTGAGTAAAAATTTGTAAATAAATATGTAAGTGGTCTCGGATGCTTTTGGAGGGGTGGGGTGGGGAACCGTTGTCCCACTGTTACGTTCTGCTTCGGCAAAATGCTGGCACGATTGTGATTACTAGTATTATTATTGTGATTACATGGTCATATGTGATCACTTGTCCTGATGTATGTGATTCGTTTTCAACCGTCTTCAATATGAATTGCAACATTCGGGAACGAATCGCGAGCGCGAGTTGTGCTCCTACGAGATAATCTCATACGCCAAAACAAGAATCGCAAGGGGCAATCGTATTGTGTCGAGGGTCCTTCAGCTCGTTTAGACAACTGAATCCACGGGTGATATCATGCACTTGAATGAAAGTTTTCGGGCAAATTCAAAGTTCATCAGTATCCTTAGCAGATTAATCTTTGCAATGGGATTTGCATTTACAGCCGAACTCGTGTAAACAAGTTATAGACCGTTCCAGATTCCACTGAATTTATATAAAGCAACAAATAATCGGGGTAGTGCGTGAGGTCTTCCTTTGTCAACCGCTGTTCTGTAATTCAAGTAAACTCTATGAAGCGAGCACTTTCGCTTTGAAGACTCAAGTTTCAAAGATATTGGTCTAAGTAAGTTCGTAAGAGCAATTGTTTCCCATGAAGCCATCTCTTGCCAAATATGATGTAGAAATAGAATGCTACGTACGCAGCGTTGAAGGACTGTTGGAAAGTCAAAAGGGTTAGGGAGTTGCTTAAACTTTAAAATAGAAAAACGTTCCGAGTGGAGTTTATCGTTCGAGTGAAACTTGCCAAATATGCTCAGTGCTTCCAAAAGGGGGACGTTAAAAACATCACCGTTAAATTGTTATTCTCAGTTCTCGGTCTACATCAGTTGCCTGTATTCTGTCTGTCAATATTCCTCAGGTAATTACGGTTTTAAGCTAGGTGGATTCGCCTGCCAAACAAGCAGTAAGAAGAATTAGGACAAATTACAAGACTAAGGTTATGAATGGGGCTCTATAGATTTAAGCAAAGACATTTGTCGAACATTTGTTGGTTCAGCAATATTAGTGGTTGGATGAAAGCTTTATTTCTATCTAGCGTTTTAACGAAAAATGATGTGGTGAATTAATGCTGGATTGCTTAGCCGCGTTTCCAACGTAGCGAGCCGGACAACAGGTGGTCACAATTCTACAACAATATTCGAACGTATATCTATAGTCCAGCCTTAGCAAAAGTAGTATAACAGCAAATTGACTAGCAAAAAGCGAAACAAAGAAAAAGTCTCGCTGTAATGTGTTGAATTTATCCTAATCGACAGTCTCAGTTCTACAGGTCCTGTAGTAGAAGATGGCTTTCATTTTGTGCTAGCGGAAATGCCGTTGGTGTAGAATTTGTTAGCTAAATATTAAGAGGGAAGATCAGACTACGTCAAGTCAATTTTATCCCTAATTATTGGACGGTGGTCATTCTATGTTGT
This sequence comes from Nanipora kamurai, assembly GCA_036872915.1. NCBI lineage: Eukaryota > Metazoa > Cnidaria > Anthozoa > Scleralcyonacea > Helioporidae > Nanipora > Nanipora kamurai. Next base: position 496,187 of record JBAHVQ010000323.1, on the reverse strand, counting down.
TGATAATCAAATCCTCTGTTTCGCCTTCATGTTTTGCTATACCAGTTTGGTTGAAGTGTTATCGGATACTGTCTCATTGGATTCTTGCTACGTATCAGGGTCGCATAGTCTCTCCGGATTTCTTTGTTTTTCTGGGAAACAAATGTATTTTCAGCAAAGTGGGATAACAGCAAGGCGTTTTTTATCTGACATAAAATTTCAATATTTTGCAATGCTCCCTAAATAATCAGGCTTTTTGAATGATGTCTTATGACGTCATCTAATCTAAATAAAATACCAAAATGAGAAATACTCCTGTATGTAACATATACGTTACTTTCTATAAAAAGTATTGAAACCTTGCATATAAATGGCAATAAAGAAACTGCTTTGCTGTTTGTATATTTTGTCGTTCATATGGAAACCTCCTGATCGCCGTTTTCTCCCGTTTTATCAAAATAAAAATTTGCTTATTTATTCTTGGTAAAATAAAGTTTACCAGGGCGCCAGATGGATATCGTATATATTATTTTTACAGAATTAAAACCATGAAACTTTTGAGAAAAAGAGACAGAACTTTGAAATTAATTCAGTACGCTTAAAGGACCCCCATGGAGAAAAGATCAAGTAGTTTCCATATCAACAATGCATGATGACGAGTGTGTTTTGTTTATTACCAGGGACAGGCGAAGTTCCAATGCATTGTACAAGTTATTTCGACAGCCTTTGCTTAGTTTGTGAAGCTATGTGGCGTACGTGGTCCAAATTTTAAACGATGTATCGAATTGTTACGATTCTCGTTATTCAGCCTGAATATCTAAATAATGAGACGAGTAAGCCAAGAATGTAGTTCTTCCCCAAGCAAAAAGTTAATTCTAAATTCGATAAAATTGGGTAGACAGAGGATCTAAAAGAGTGCTGTCTGCATGTTGGACTAATAATTATAATAAAAGAAAAAAAAACAACAAAGCAACCTAGGAGACCTCGTCTTAATACCCATAATAAAACAGTTTCCGGAATACTAAATAAGCAAAACTGGAAAATAGCACTTTGACAGATTTGATCAACCATCCTTAAATTTCATTATCCAAATGAATCTACCTTTTAATTTACGTCGGGGTTTACTCGATAACTGAAAACTACGGAGTATGATCGTCAGTTCCTGTAAAAACATTGATATTATACTTATTTCCAAAAATCTTCCAAATAAACAATTTCCTAAGAGGCAACCAATCTCCTCGATTTAAAAGATAAAGATACCGTGGCAATGTATGAGGTAGTGTTTAATAACAGCCAATGAGATTCTTTTATTTTTAAATACGTCTAACACGTACACAACAGAAGCAGAACTCCCAGCTATTTCCTTGAAGTGTCATGTAATACACACTTTTGAATGAGCGCAATAATAAGACTCGAAGTGTTGCAGGAACTAACAGGTACTTCCCCCCTAAAAAAATAAATTAAGAAATTGACAACAAAAAACGAAAAACAAACAAAAAATATTATTAAAAAAAATATTTATTTTGGGTGTATTAATTAAGTGTATTCCCTCAAGGTTGTTTTGACTGTTTGAATAAGTTGTACTGTTGATTAAGCTTATGCTGACTGTATTGTTAGATTGTGTTGTTTTATTTATTTAATACGTAAAACAAGCTTCTGTCTGTTTCGAGTCGGAACACCTTCCGAAGTAGAACTATACACTGGATTACACGTACAGCGTAAGCATAAACGTTAGTCCAAACCGAATCCAAGGTATAACATCGTTTTTTGGGATTAGAAATGCTCAATTAAGTAAATTCAAGACAAAACAAGTGGACGTTTCCTTCCTTTCCAAAACGAGAGACGGTTATATATAGTTATCGAAATGTTCCAAAGGTGTAAAAACAACACCCAAAGTTATTGCAATGTCGATGATATGTTTTGGAATTCAAAAGTTAAGACTACGGCAAGTAAACTTCCTAAAATGTTCGATCTTAAGAAAAAGTTCGTCCAGTTCACAGTATTGAACCAACAAATGCAAATCAATGTTTTGAAACAATGTTTGGACGTTTACACATGCTTCATGTCACAACTTTACTGCGAGGACCCTCGCTTTTTCGTTTGTCATGCACTCTGTTCTGGTTTATGCTCATTTTGATGTCACGTGCGTCAACTAGCCTTAATTAAAAAAAAAAATGATATAAAAGTAGAGTGCTGCATAGGCCGTGGTGAATGACGTATGTAAAGCCAAAAGGGTTCGAGAACTGCCAAAACAGTGAAGGTCCTTCGTCTAAGTAATGTTTCACTCAGAATGGCGGTTGCTATCATTTTTAGTACTTCATAGATTCGGTACTCCATAATCCTTTTGTACTTAAAGCAAAAAAAATCTGGAGATGTATTGAAAGAAGAAATTCAGGCAATTGAGGACTTGGCACTCATACGGTATAACTTGGTGTCAGTATTTGCTGAAGTGCATGCTCTCAAAAAATTTACTCTGAAAAGTTTTTTGAATCCCTGACGTGGAGTTGAATCCACAACCTTCTGATCATTGGTAAGACGGTTTTGTTTCCCACCAGGAGTTCAGAAAACGTTCCAGCGGAAAAAAAAAACACCTTGGGTAAGCCAAGCTTAAAATAACTTACTATATGCAAAACAGTGATTCTCTTCATTATGTTTTTCAAACAAAAATTGATAGTTTGTAATCAATCTCTTGAGATTCAATAGACAAAAATGTGGAAGCTATAATGAAGGTCATGCACATACAATGACAGCTCATGAGATTCTTTGGTTACAAGACCACCAACATGGTAGTCTGTCGCCATGTTGGCTGCACATCCAATTACGGTTAATGGGATTCTTTTGTTAAATGGGAATTAAAATGACGTAAGGTATTTCCTGTGGATAGACGAAGCACCTCTTATTTTTCCATATATATCAGTACTTAGAATAGTTCGTAGAATAGTATAATTAGGCTATATTTCAGGTATTCATATCACAGAATTGCCCCACGCGAATATGCCCTTTGGCTAAATTATTAAGATGCTGAAACGAAATGGCATGCCGGACGTTATTCATTGACAAATTGACGCCTTAGTAAAGCCTACAAGAACTTAACATCACAATCTTAGTGGCGCCTGAGACCATTGCCAGCCTACAACCCCAAGAAATAGTGCAATCAACAGTCTCCGACAAACAACATCTTATTTCTGAGCTACAAAATATTATGTAAAACATCATGATGATATTTCGACTTTGTTTCAAAGTCATTGACAAACTTGAAAATGACTTTGACATGTACATGATGATTTTGACATCAAGTCAAAACATTAGCGTGATCTTTTTCGTTTTGTTTCATTGCCCAGATAACCTAAACGAGTTCAGACGATGTTGATTGTAAGAGAATAAAATTCTTGCTCTATTTCCTGGCGCCTGGCGTCCTAGTAAAAGCGGAACGCCTTGCTGAAGGAGTATGAGTATCACTTGAAAATAAAACACAGAGAATGTGATATTGCACACTTCTCAAGTTATTGAAATGTGAACAGGATAAGGACTCGTAGGTGGGAGTACTCATTCAATGCTGTATGAATGCTTTTTAAAATCAGAGATTATCTGAAAAACTGGTCACTAATGGTTTGTAACTGTAATAATGAATAACTAATTGTATCTACCTCTTAGCAACTGTAAAGTCACAGATGCAGTACAGTATACCGCATGACATTTTAACCTTCTGTTTAACATATTTAGATGTTCATTTCATTAAAACTCGATATAGAAACCCGGACTTTATATTGAGGTGGGATGTAACACTAGGATTTTTGGTGAGCAAATTAGAAAAATAAATTTGTTAGAATACGTTAGGTATAAAGATTTCACTATCTTTTCGGTTTTTCACTCATACTTCGTCATTTTGAAGAGTTCTTCCCTCGTATGACATCTAGGTATTTCACACAATATTGCCTGCTATTTTGTGCTGCGCGTTGTGCTTTAAAACAGGATCAAGCATTAACCAACCGTTCCCCACAATACATCGCGAACTTCAAATCAAAGTCGGTAGTAATAAATGCTATATTTTTATCACAAAAAAATCATGCTGGGCAAACTATTCATTCAAAGTTAATCGCCTGACATTTACATGTACTTTTAAAAATGTCAGTGGATGCGATTGATTAAATATGAAATAAAACTTATTCTATGACATTTCAACAACAACAGTAGAAGCTCTTAATGATGTCATCAGCATGTTGAAATATGTTGCTATCAATGACATAAGTGATAAATAAAACTTAAGCAGAAGCCTTCTACAGCATAGGATTGACCAGAGCTATTAAAAGCCTTGAATGTAAATGAAAGTATGACAAGAATAGCCTGTTGTTTATTGGAAGTCAATTTTACCATGCAGTCAATGCACCATGTAGTCATATTGTGAATATTAATAAGAACGGCTTCTTGTGTTAGCATCTATTTAAATATCGATTACCTTTTGGTCTTGATAAAGAACAGGTTTTAAGTTCTTGAGATTGACTTAACAACAGCTAACCACGTAAAGAGTACCTTTCCAAATACAGCTAAACCGGCAGAATAATTGCAAATAATGTTAGGTAATTCAATCATGAGTAACTTGGGTTCACTTACAATAAACAAAAGTCAAGAAATAGACTAATTGTGCCCTATTTAAGGCGATAAAACAGATCAGGGAGACAAAGTTAACTCCAAGAGTTACCCTCTAGTTAATTCTAACGATTGAAATTTCAATCTATTTGTCCCTAATTCCAGTCTTCCCGATTCGGTATTAGGGACCAAACATTTAACATTGGTGATCAATCATGTACCAAAGTGAAAATTAAAAAGACAAATCGTGAAAACTGTCTTTCCCGCCCAAAAATAAACATTTAGACTAAAACAAAATCCGCAACTGCAATGACTAAAATCTTCAATCTTTTGAGTTAAGAGAGTAGCACATACAAAGTTAATCAATTTTTGATTGGTTTCTGACTTTTTTCTTCCAGCTATTCGCGGTCGAAAGGTCATTCGACGAGCATTTCGAGAGCTCGCCAAGAGGACGTGCATTCGTTTTTTACCAAGGCAACTATATCACACAGACTACGTTTCTTTTATTAGAGGAGAAGGGTAAGCAGATCCTAGAAGTAATCGCATCATATACGTAGGAAGGGGCAAAAGGGGCAATTGCCTCCACTTTAGAAAGTTTCACACTTTTGGGCAAAGATCAAGCTTTACGTACGATGTTTAAGGTAGTTTCACACACATTTTGCACACAGGAAGATGCAATAGATTGAAACGGTTTTCATATCATTGGCAAAATCCCATCAGGATAGCCTAAGTCTGGTAAAAATCAAAACAGGTGTAATTCTGTGTGGCTCAGTTGGCAATTCTCATAAGATATTTTCAGCCTTCCCACGCCTTCTTATTGGCTGGTATTTTTGACATCCGATCAAATTCGCTTTTCCTGTCATGACCAGGTGCTGTGGTATTTCATATCTATGATTAATGCAGTTTTTTTTCCTCCACTACCACATAGTCAAAAATATACTCAATGCATATTCATTTCCCGTAGTCGACTGCAATACACTTTAATTATTTGGTAAAATAAGTGTCTTCAATTATATACAACCAGAATTTTTGATTTTTCAGTTTTCAGAATAGTTGTAATTGATTTAGTAAGCCTTGACATGATAGTAAAGTTCAAATTCTAAGACTAACAAATTCTAAGCCTGGTGAAATAAAATTAAGAGCCATATAGCGAAGAAGTAACGAGGCTTGTGGGTCTTGAAGTTGACATGATGGCTCGAGTAGTTTTCATAAATCTTGGAAAAGTAACAGTAATGTATAAAGTAGCTGATCATGATCTGTTGAGACAGGAGCGATCCCAATCCAAAGGACGCCTAAACTTTAAAAGTAGTAAATTTTAGCAAATGACCCAATTACATCCTACACTCGTTCAACAGCCACCGCCCTGGTCACGCCCCTTTAATTTACCAGTAGTTTCATTTCTTTATTTGTTTTCACTATATCACCAGGTAATGCTCCTGTTGCTTGAGTTACTCTCTCTCTCTCTCTCTATATATATATATATATATCACGTCGCGATAAGCGACGACACTTCCAAACGTTTCATTCTTCAAGTTCTTCAAGTTTGCTTTACGATCTTTGTCCTTTCGTTTCTAAAGCCAGCATTATTTTGAAATGAATGCTACTTAGTTTTTTTAACCTCACCTTAAAAGTTCTGACTTCATCAACGTTTTTAGAAGATTCAGCACCAAAAGAAACAGACTGAAAGTATTATTAATAGTGTTACCAGGGCAGCAGCAGATATGGGATTAAAGTAACCTAGGGAAAAACATTGAGCGGCAGGTGGTGGATGTTAATAGAAGCACATGATGTTTTTCAAGCGCTCTAGTTTGTTTGTGATAAGATACCATAGTGATCTAGAAAAAATACCAATCTTGCGTTGGTCTAAAGGAGCTTAACACTGCAGTTAATGCGTCTTCTGTAAGCTGATTCATACCACACAAACGTTGGAGTGATTGAGTTAAAGCTAGCAAACATGCCCTCCGCCTCTGGGGTGGTCCGGAAGGCCGAAATATTGATCTCAGATTAACCCTGCCATCTATTTATTTTGGCTTTTCTTCCCTGTTCCTGATTAAATGACGGCCTTAAAAACAACTGATATTCAAAACCTTGTGCAACTATTGGTATCTGGTGTTAGTACGCTTGTTTTCACTGCTTTTCCACCTCCTACAATACCGTTGGTAGGAGGGAAAACTTTTTATAAACCGTTCTGCCGCGAGGGACTGTGTTATGCTTCGATAAACTTGAAATCCATCGTCTTTATACAAAGAATATGAGTCCTCCAAGTGAATTGCATTATGGGTGATGCAAAATTGGTCAATAAAAGGTATATATTTATATACACATATATATTGACTATGCTAACAGCACGTTAGTCTTGTTGGTTGTTAAGACCAATGATTACACTACACACCATAGAAATAGGCCACAGATCAAACTCGTTCTTTGGTCTGAGTTTCAGCGTTTTATTAAGTCGTCTGCGTAATTCAATTCGGGGAGCTATTTTACACATAATATAGTTTTGGATGTATTATTAAGTTATACTGAAATCCTCTTCCAATAAAAACGAAAATAATCGTAACAATAATAATACCAATCAGTTTTATTTAAATAAGTAAATATCTTCATGAAATTTCTCCTATGTGTTGATGCTAATAAGGACGTTCTATCTAGGATTAGAGAGCTCAGATATCATGCTCGACGATGGAAAGCTGTCTTCCAACTTTCTTTCATAATAAGATACATATTACAAACGCTGTAAGAATCCCTCATATAACTGCAATTAACAAGCTTTTTGTATGTGTTAATGCTAATCTGGGTATATTCTGGATAGGATTAAAACACCTCGATACCATGCCTGATCCTTGTCAAACCAGTTTATCTTTAAGCAAACGTTACCACCCTCTCCGCAAAGATGTTTCCGGAATAACGGAATGTTTTTGGCTAGTTATGTAAAGTTGGAGAAACCCTAAGTTCACATTTAACCTACACTGCCGAAGTCAACTGAAAAAGTTGACTCGAGCGGGATTTGAACTCTCACCATCAGGAATCCGGTCCGCCGCTCTACCAGTTGAGCTTTCGAGTCTACAGGGATTGGAGGCGACTTATTATCCAACTTAAGTGTACGAGATATTCTCGCAACAACTTAACGCTATCCACGAGGATGGATGTGCAGTGTTTC
>JBAHVQ010000323.1:469573-482936 GCA_036872915.1 Nanipora kamurai | reverse complement strand
GTCAACAGGTCGAAAGCTTAGCAGTAAAATAATACGTGGTGTACCACAAACTATAGATAGTTTATCAATTATCACCAATCAAAACTTCAAAGGATTGAGGATACACAGTAATTAACACATTTTACACTCATTCCGACCACTTGTCTGAGATTTGACAGATATTGAACAGTTACAAAAGTCAGTTTGTCGGTTATTCAGATGGGTAGATCTTTAGTTAATCAAGTAGCTGTTATTCAGATGGTCCACTGACGACGGAAGATAGAAATTATAGGAGTGCACATTGCATGACGTTCCCAACCTCCTCTGAGCACCTCTGGTGTGAGTTGGGAGAGTGTGGGAAGGAGCAGAAAAGTTTTAATTGACTTTTAGATAAACAAAGATGACATGTTTCCAGTTTGATTTTCAGCACAAAATCTGCTTGAAGAAATTAGTAAAAGACACTAGGGAAACATCTAATACTGATATCAAAATTAGAGTGCTGCGTCGGCAGTATTGAACGTCTATGTAGATACTTAAAAGGTAGAGAAACTTAGAGAAACGGCCGGAACTTAAGAATGATTAATGCAGAATTTTTCCTATTAGTCTACCCCTTCCTTTTAATGGACCATTTTAGGTCATGTGATATTATTCAGGAGAATTGTTCTTTAAAGTTTAATGATATTTCTCATACGCATCAAAGCCAAATCAATAGAAGAATCAAAACATCACGTGGTCTAAAAAGAGCAATTGACATACGAGGCTAAAGACATTAATTTATAGTTTCAGCGCATTTTTTGAGAACCAATCAATCGGAATGAATCATGTTTTTGGGAGGTCCAGCCCCCGCACTCCTCTCCCCCGCTTTGCCACCGATTTTGCCGCATAATCCGGTTGTCAGTTAGTCGACTAGTCATCAGTGAGTCACTAAGTTTCTCAATAAGTCAGTAGATTACTCAGTAAGTCAACGTGCAAATCCGTCGGTCGGGCAGCTGTATAGATATTAATTTTAAAATCACGATCATTTACGATTTCAATCCTTACCAAAGGTAGATCAGCATTGTCATCAACCAAAAGGAGACAATTTTTTTCATTACGTTTTCCTGTAACATATCATTGGCAGTTAATTGATGTCTACGATCATTGAATAACAATTTAATATTTTTTTTGAATTTGCTTACCTGTTTTTTCCAAAGAACATTCCTCCAAATTTGCGTTCGCAGATGAATTGTCCAAAAACGCCTGATTCTGATTATTCTCTACATAGAATTAGGAGAGTAAGTAGCATTTTATGACAAATATATCTGTAATATACTAATATCAGGTGAATAGACGTTAACTTTCAATTATACAGTTCTTACTTGAGCCATAAACTTAGTGGACCTAACCTTTCTGATACCAAAGTTTTAGTGTTACCTCTTAAAATTGCTTGAAATTTCACATCGGAATTATTCAACTCTGTCCAGACCGGGGGCAAACTCGAAAACGATTTAAAGTTAGAAGCTGATACTCCACGTTTTCATTATTTCACAGTTTCATCATGCTACATTTTCATCAAATTTTATGGGGAGTGTTGTTATTTGGGTATTGTTAAGGGTAGTCTTGTTTACGCTTTAACAACTTTTGTATGTAACTCCGTATACGTTTCATTCACTCAGTCTATTGCTGTCGTATTTCTTAGGAGTTTTAAATACAGTCCACCAAACTTTCCCAAGGCAAATTACTACCGCCATAAAATTCAGAATATCAAGCTCTTCTCGCACATGAACTTGTTTGTCAACCGGTACCTTTCTCACTTCATCAGAATTTTTACTCGTACAACGACAAAAAAATTTAAAAGTTAAATGTCAGTTGATCTGGACCAATTTTATTGACCTATATATTTTTGAATAATGTATTCTATATCAAATACACAATTACATGTATTAGTTTGCATTTCGCATCGTCTGTAAAAGTAAAAAAATTTGAAGTACTTAAGAATGTTTCGTTTCCAAGGCCATTATGGAACTTTTTCATATTCATTATTTTCTTAAAATTTTCTGCATATAAAGTTGCATACACTGAACTTCTTCCTGATAATGCTAACTGTTGTGCAAAATTAAAAAGGGTGGCTTCACATATGTCCTTTGCTCCAGACGTCTGTGATGGGCAAAAATTGTGACAAATATTTTTTGCAAAAGAATTATTAATTGTTTCTCAATATCCTCTGAGAAATAGAAACTAAATTGACAAGTCAAATAAGTAATAAACTAAATCAAATAAGTAATATTAATGATAACCATCAATAATTTTCATCAATTACACAAAAAATAATTTTTTTCTTTCTTATCTTAACTTACCGCAGTCCATTTTGCCATCCATAACCAATTAAACGTATGATACGCAAAATTAGCTTTGATGACGCATGCTAATTGGCTAATTTGTAAAGATGGAGAGTCGGAAATGCCGCTGTAAAACGACTAATGACGAAGAAGCCGCGAATGCTTTCGATGTCAATTCATTACATAATAAGAATTTAGACAAGTTCAAGAATAGTCAACGACTACCTGACAACTGCAGTAATGTAACTTATCTTTACTCACTTGAGATCACGTCCTAGCCCCAAAAGACATTTCAAAAAGCACGTTAAATACTATATTGCGAAAATATTTGGGGTCACACTGTTACCTATTTTAGTCAGATGCTGAACACTTGATCTAACAGTTAGTTTCTTAACTTGGTAAGAAACGTTTTTCTTATAAATAATATTCGCCTAGCAATCGATTTTTCTTACATGGAAAACTTAGGAAAGATTCTGGAAAAAATATTGAGACAACATATTTTATGATATTTATAAGATTATTACAAACAAGTCAACTTTCAAACTCACTTTTTTCTTGAAAGTTCAAACGACAAAATTCAACTTCAAAATTAGGGTTGAATGAGAAAACACTGTACTTAAAACGAAGAAAGCGGCTGTAGTTTCCTTGCTTCATCTGTGTGAAAAGCTTTGAAAGTTTGAGATGATCAGATCTTTAAAACACAGAAGCGTTATATATGGTCGAAAACACCTCAAGAACACACACTTTCGGTAACACAAAACGAAGCTTGCCAATTATGACCTTTCAAGATTTCGTATTTTCCTCTCTTGCTGACCTAGGACCCAAACCATTGACTTACCGTATTTATTCATATTTATTAGGCACACTCTCTCGATAAAGCGCACTGTTCGATTAACTCAGCCATGTGAGTGGTGCAATTTTGAAAAAGCAACACCCTTTCGTGCACACCCCTAAATTCAAGTTGTACTATATTTGTGGTATACTGAGTTTATGTATGGTTATGTAAATGTCAATATCTACGTTTGATTAATAAAGTATACAAGGTATGAAATTAAAAAGTGTTTAATAGCTAAAAAGAAAAAACAAACATTTTTGACCTATGTGATCATTTTCAGGTTAAAAATATTATTTGATATTAATAACAAAATTTAAAAAATAGATTATATATATATACAAAGAGGGATAAAGAGAGAAAGAGGGTTTGCAGACTGTTGGTGGGAAATTGGCAGAAGTGTTGGCGTAGACTAATCCAAATATGGGTATTGGCCAACCTAAACTAGCATGCAACACACGTTATTTTAAAGATCACACTTCTGATCACATTTTGCTTAAGCCATTCTGAAAACTGAAGGACATAACAAACACACAGGAAAATCGATACCGTGTCATATCTTGATATGTCAGAACGACACCCTCGTTTTTCTCATCGAATTTTCTTGGATTAGAAAACATTAATTGCCAAACTTTCTTCGTCAATTAGTCTATAAAGAGGACTGTTGTTGAAATTATCCAAAAAAGTAGTAGAGCGCGTTTTATCGAATCTAAAACTGGCTCGGCTGCCGCCTTGTGTTGTAAATATAACACGATGATGCGACCACATTGTGGTCTTGCATAAACAGTTCACTTTGTAAACCTGCAAAATTTTGTAAACCTTCTATTTCTTATTGTGATCTAGGATTTTGGTGTAACCTATTTAATTGGAGATTTCATTATTGACCTGTCTCCTGGGTTTGGATATAAAGGAGATGAAATACAGTGCTAAAACCTTTGAAAAGTCAACAATAAAAGATCTAATAATTCTCCTAACGTTGTTTTTTAATGTGATACCAACAACCAGTAAAGCTGATCATAACACTATAGCAACTGCGTAAAAAGTTAAGAAAAATAGGAGAGAAGAAAAAGGAAAAAAACAACTAAAGAGCAAGCCTATAAGAAGCGTTGCATTTCGACCGCAAGAATTTGCCAGTATCTTTATCAATACCAACTCTCATAATTCTGAAGACAGTGTCTTTGTAGACATTGAAATATTTTCAGTCTAATAGATTGATTTTAAATTCAAAATTCCACGGAAATCACCGCCGAATCTTTCGATCGATTGAAAAAATCAATCATTTGGAATGATCGAAACAAAATATGAATCGATTTAAAGATTGAATCCAGTTGGCCAATCATATCGTACAAAATTGGCGCGAAATCCACCATCCCGTTTACGGCTAACAAACAAGCAAGGGGAAGAAAGATAACGCCGGCCGCTCTTTCTTTTTGTCATTTACACCATGTCCGCGAAACGATAAGAGTTTATCTGGAAAAGAATGGCTTCAGAGAAGATGTTATTTGGACACTAGAAGATTAGTAATCTTTTCATATTATTTCATTTATCTGGTATTGAAGTTTATGGGCTTCCTGTCCACAACAATTTGATGTAACTCTAGTTTAAAGAGAAGATTGCAATACTATTTGTTTTACCACGGCACTTTCGGACATCAAAGAAAGTTCATTAGGATTAACAGGTACAGTAGCTTTAACAACAAACCACTAAAAGCTTTTTGAACACTCAAAATTCAGTACTTGACTTTCACAGATTAATTTGAAACAACTGAAAAATTTACCAATACTTTTAATTTCCTAGTGTCCCAGAATCTATAAATGGGCATGCTTTGCATCTGAACAAAAAGGATATCATACGAAACCTACTTTGTATAGTCAATGCATAAAATAATGATCTTCAAAGAACACCTTACCTTCATCAATAAATTCCTGATCTTCTACCTGAGATTTCTAAGAGAAATTTTATTAATTTAGAAAGTAATAAATTTATTGATTATAATTTATTTTTTAAGTTTTTGTTGTGATATTTTTATGCTAGTGCATCAAGAATTATTAACATATGTCACACTATGACCAGTTATTCTTTGATATGAGGCAGAACGCGGGAGCTAACTTTAATTTTCCTTAGAGTAGTCAATAAATGGCCTACCACGAGGAGGCAACACCCGACCGCTAAAGTCAAAAGGCCAATTAATTGAAATTACGGCTTACCGAGTTAGTTGTGTGATTCATATTCTAATGGGACGATCTCTTCTTACAAGAAATAATGAGTGTATAAATTCGATATATGTTTGTAAAGTGTTGGTCGGCTTGTTGGTTGGTTAAGTGGTAGGAAATAAGTTTGTCAGTTTGGTCATCGGCGGTAGGTTGGCTGACATTGCTTTCTAGCTTGGTTAGTTAGCCATTTAGTTAGTAAGCAATAACTAGATCGTTCACGGGTTCGTTCGTCCAGCACTTATACTATGTCGCAAGGCAGTTTGTCAATTAATATTTTAGTAAGTCACTTCTTCAGCTATAGTAAGTTTGTCAAAAGTTAATCAGTTATTTAGATACAATTGGTGAAGGAAATATTGGAGCGTTAGAATGATTTACTGGGAAGCCATGGATTTGTATTTTTTGAAACAATTACTGGTTGGGTTAAAAGATATGATCATTCTGACATTCTGACACACAAAATTTCGTAACTGTCATATCTCATTAGTATTCAGTAACTCGGATGTGTGCGTAATTTACATCAGACTTGCCATGGCCTGTCAAATTCAGCCATGTCGATTAAAAGCTTTTTGCTCGTATGAGAACTTGTTGCTTGAGTTGTTGTTTGATACTCGGTTACACGAAACTCAATACTCTACAGCACTTGGACTAGAAATGTAATTGTATTGTACTATGGTGTTAATCGTCCATTAATTTACCAATAGATCGAATCTCAGTTTCATATTGTCATCAGCTAGTCATACGTGCATACTCTCTTAATTCAAAAGATTGAAATTCTTAATCTTTAAAGTTAATGATTTTTTTTTCAATCTACGTTATTCATTTTATTTAAGAAAAGACAGCTGTCGCTCCAAAATCGATCAGAATTTAACATCTTTTTTGTGTGATTTTTTTTTAAATTTCACTTTGGTAAAAGACTGATTTTTAATCTAAATCGTTTGGTCCCTAATAGAAAACTGGAGAGACTGGAACTCGCGGCAAATAGCTTAAAAAGCAGACATGGTTTTACGCTATTCCCGCTTAAAAAGTTTTGAACGCAGCTTAAAAAAGTACCGTTCATGACCCAAAGTTTCGACACTCCTGTCTAGCGTCTTCATCAGGGGTGATTGATCTGAACATGAGGTCCCTGTTCATGTCCCGTTGATTGGTGGTGACAATTTTGGAATTTTCCCACGCAATCGGGTGGTTGGTTAGAAAAGCGTGCTCCGACAAAGCAGAATTTATTTTTTTGGAAAGAAAACTGCCTTTTGGAGCTCTTTTAGACGCAATCTCAAGAGGAATATCAAAGCCTAACCAATTTGGTTTATTTTTAGTTCAATTTAGTTTATTTTAGTTCGTCCTATGATTGGTTAATGCATGAATATTGTTTCAACTCTGTAACTATATACTCAGGCTTTAGGTAGTTATGTAGATCATTCTGTCAGTCATAACAACGAAACGTTAGAACTTTATTAAATATTATGACTTTACTTCTGTGTCCGACTCGATGGCTTTTGTAAAGATATTTTGCTGGACTTTGATATTCCTCTAGAAATTACGTTTTCCGCCAGGTCAATCCATGGCTGATTCTTTTAAACGCGTTCCAAACTGACGTTTAGTCTAGCTAATGTACTCCTGATCTTAGTCATTACACGAAATGGAATAAATCACGTCTTTTCTCTGATCCTTCGAAACACTATCCTTAGGCTTTGCAAATATATGCCCCAACGTCATGACTGGCTTGCCTCAAAGTAAAAGTTGCCCAAACGCCATTCTTGACGTTGAGAAACATATTTGCAAAGCCTAAGGATGGTGTGCGACGGATCAGACAAAAGACGTGATTTATTCTATTCCGTGTAACGACTGTGATTAGCCAGACTAAATGTCAGTTTGGAGCGCGTTTAAAAGATCTCCAAAAGGCAGTTTTCTTTTCAAAAAAGTAAATTCTGCTTTGTCGGAGCACGCGCTTCTAACAAATCACACGATTGCGAGGGAAAATTCCAAAATTATCACCACCAATCCAGTTACCATCCAACGCGTTATCGAGAAGCGTGGCGTATGAATAGCGCCCCCACCACATTGAATCGCGATGACGGTGGTTTATTATCAGCTGTCTATCTGCATCTCGTTAATAGATAACGTCATCAATTGTTCTCTGGGGATATAAACAGGGACCTCATGTTTAGATCAATCACCCCTGATGAAGACACTAGACAGGAGTGTCGAAACTTTGGGTCATGAACGGTAGTTTTGTAAGCCACGTTCAAAACTTTTTAAGCCAGAATAGCGTAAAGCTATGCCTGATTATTCACTTAGCTGCGTTGGAAATTTGTTCACATAGATTAAAAAATTCCAATTGTTAGAACTAATAGAACAACCGGAAGCCAGATATGATCATAATGAGAATAAACTGAATTTTAAACCCAAATCTGAGCATCTGGTTCCTTGGTGGATGCGACATAAGAACGTTCGTTCCTAACCATCTGAGTCTTGGTAGCTCTATTGTAGAGCGGCTCACCTGTCATCTGAAGGCTATGGGTTCGATTCCCGACTGGAGGTCAGAAATCGTTTTTCTGAGGATCGTCTGCAATAACGCCAAGATCCTACAAGCACCAATTTGTGTTTAACATTCTGGAAAGTTTTTTTTGTGACATCCAAATCAGCACTCAGATCAGTTTACTTGTGCGGGATGTAATTCCCGTTACATTGGCGAAATCTCTCGTCATGTCACCACTCGGATTAATGAGCACACACAAACTGACAAAATATGAGGCGATACTATTTCAGAATCATTCTCAGGGTAATATGAAACGATAAATTCTCATTTAACCTACACTGCTGAAGTCAACTGAAAAAGTCCACGCGAGGGGGATTTGAACTCGCACCTTCGGGAATCCGGTCCGCCGCTCTACCTGTTGAGCTATCGAGTCTACAGGGATTGGCGGCGAGTATTATCCAACTTAAGTGTACGAGATATTCTCGCAACAACTTAACGCTATCCACGAGGATGGATGTGCAGTGTTTCACTTCTATTCCAGAATCATCCTCAGGGTAATATGAAACGATAAATTCACATATTAAAAAGAAATTAAAGAATTAGAAAATTAATTAATTAGAAAAAGAAATTAAAATATTATTCAAACACCTTCAAAATTCCTCTGCTTGCAAACGTCAGTGTGACTCCTCATGTTTTAAATCATAGACACCGATAAGTCTGTCCTTTCATTAAACTCAAAGAAGCGCTACATATTAAGAAACTCAAACCCGAACTTATTGTTTACTTCAAGTTCATGTTAGCATTTGTGCTAACATATTTGAGATGTGGGACAATCGCATGTGGGACAATACGAACATGCGCACATCCAGAGCGCATGAAGTGGTATTGGGCCAGAGTGCTCAAATTGCCACGAGGGAGTGAGCGTTGCATTATCGCTAATGGACACCTACACCAACTTCACAGAGTGCTCAACAACACATGTGACAACACATATATATTTATATATATATGTGTGTACGTGTGCATTTACATGCATTTGATAACATTAGTATCATCAATATTTTACAAAATTCGCATTCCAAGTCATTTGTCCTCGGCCTGGAATGGCCGCTCATATTGTAAATAGTACTCAAAGTAACATATTGTGCCATGATAAATGTGTGAAAACAATAACAGATTGGCAGAAGAACAAACTAAGGGATTAATGAACCAGCGAATATAGCTGCCACGCGTGACCCTTCCGGTTCAACTCATGTCACTTTTGAGCACTCAGGGAATATTTATCTCTCGGGCAACTTTTGTTTTTACTTCCTTACCGTAAAATATGTATCATTTTTGTGAGAATACAATACGTGTTACCAAGTGCCAGGACGGAGTTTCAGAATTACTAGGCCTTCCTCTCAAGTCTGTCTTACAGTGTAATTGGAAATCAGTCGCGTGTGGTTTACTCCTAAAATTGGAAGCAGCTTTTCTTTAGTCACCTGTTCCAACATGGCAGTGGCAAGTATGAAGTTCATCCCTTGCCATGTTGATGTTCCGACGGCAAATACTGTAGATCCACATCTTTACATCAAACCCATTCAGGTTCTCAATTATCTGAATTCCATTTGTAGGACAAACGAAAAGTGAAGTGGATCATATGGAAAGTTGGAACGGATCCGACAGAATTTTGGAATAGATCCGTTATAACTAACCCAGACTTACAATAATTCCTTTATTTTGTCGCCCCCATTTTCAACAACAAAAACCCACGGTCTCCAAAAACATTAGATGATACTAAATCAGGACTACGGCCCATTTACACTACGCCCGATTTTTGCTACGGCTCGGATACCAATTTTATCCGTGCTCAGACCTTTAGCGTTTACATAAACGAGGTATTTCTCACAGCCATTCTAGTTCGTTTTCAACCATGCACTTCCATGGTTAATCATGTACACGGAGCCACCAGAACGTGATTGAAGTAATTTAAGTTGAGAATTTAAATGTCGCTTATATCAGTCAACTTTTCGATAGACTTTCTTTTTCTCTACGATCAAACAATCACCAAAAAGTCAAGAACAGTTCTTACAGTTTTCAAAACTTTGGTCATTTCCATTACTGGTTGATATTCTAGGAACATTGTCTCTCGGATAGAGAAAAAAATGTTTTTCACGAGACGTAGTTTGTTACGAATCTTGTGGGTCATCCGCGCATGCATAGTCCCACGTCCGGCTTAAAAGCTTCGGTTTGACAAATTTTCACTATCAGGAAAGAGACCCTTAAGGTAAATCTCCGCGTGGAATTCCGAAGCCATAATCTCACTCCACGTGTTTGACATGACAGAGAGGATATCTCAACATAACGACAACAGGTTTAGTGAATATTTCGCCAGGAGTTAGAAGGCAGCCATTGGCATGACGTGGGGTTCTCGGACTGGAGAGCCAAAACACAACCAATCACCTTTGATGCACGTATCAAGCTGCAACCGCAAATAACTCATTTTAAGGCGCTTAATTTTCAGCGGCCGGTCATAATCTTCGGCATCGTCCACAGGGTCACGTTGACGCCTGGTTTTACTTCAAATAATCGCGTTGCTCCGACTGGATTCGTTTGTTGGGATGACTGTGCGGGCAATCTTCCGAATGTCTCTTTTTGCTGTTGTACTTTTTTGGCTGATGTCAGGAACAATGTCCTTACCTGGTCAACGCAACCAAGTTCCCAAATACCTCCGAAGGCTGTACAGAGCTTTAGCCGTAAGAAGAAAATATTGCTGCGCCACAAAGCAACGATATCCGCAGACTTCAGGTAAAACTAACCTTGTTTACATTTGCACACGATCTCCGAGTACCATTCAGGCGATAATGCAGATGTGTGCGATCTTTCGCAAGCTTCCATTTTCTTAAAAAACGTTTCCGAGCCTTTATAGTGGCTGGTGAGGCAAACCTATAATTTCCTGACCACGGGATATTAGAAGATTCCGGGTTTCACTGCCACCAGGAATTTTTTCGCCCGGAGAAATTCAGTAACTGAAATTTTAAACATTTCAACAAAAGTGGACGAGTTTTAAACGTCCTAGAACATCGCTCAAGATCAAACGCTGGGAAACCATTTGGAAACCGGTGAAAACACGACTTCCATTCTGTTAAAACTAACAGTGAAGTTTGAACATTTTCAATTTCCTATTTACGGAAATGTTCTTGTTGTACATCACATGTCATCGGCTTGTCCTGGCACGAACGATGCGTTTAGCCATCATAAAATTTAAGGTTCCGATGTAAGAAGATATGGTAGCTGGTCTTTACTAATCTGGCATAAAATGAAGTACATTGTTGACATCACGGGTATATGATGTCAATGGACGAACCCACTTGTTCTCGCTAGTGAGTTCTAAATCAACAGTAATCTCTGGTTCGTTTTAGCAGTAACTTTAAGTTGCGTGGCAACCATCACTCAATAACAGTAACAGCGTTAAGATTATATTGTCAACGGGCAGGATTTCCTGGCAGTAGCGAAGCACCTGTTAGTGTGTGAACTGAACAACAGTTGCACTTAGCACTGCATCCTGTCGAAGAGAACAGGGTCGTGTTTCAAGGTAAAAATTAACGAACGAGCGAGAGATTAAATTGAAGGTTGCGGTGCCTCTTGCATGTATATTCGAATCGAATTCAATTACGAGAGACAAAAAATCCCCGGCAAACTCTATCCACTCCACTATACAATTAAATATACACATTTAAACCCATTACGTTATCATCTTTCAAGACATCGTTGCTTACTTTTTTCGCTTTTTTTGACTGCAGGAGCCAATTCATTAGTTTGTAATCAGTCCGACTGAGGGTTGGGATCAAACTTTTTCTCAGGTTTGATCCGGCACAGTAAAGATTTGTTGTTGGGGTTTGCTGGTTTGCAGTGGTCTTACGTTTTCACTGACGTTTGATCTCTTTGTGATTGGTTTAAATCTTAAAATATTTTCGGCGGTCTAATCTTGTTAAATGAAAATAAAAACAAAATGCAAAATTCTTCAAGGATTTCACCAGGGTAAAGTGACGCATAACCGAGAAATCCTCAGGGAATCATTATCCGATCGTTCGGGTCGCTACCACAACAACCGTATAAGCAGAATGACCCTGAAATACCTCGGAGAAGGAAAACAATCTGCCCGAAGGGCAAATCAGTCGAACAGTCGTATCCTTCGAAGTGGTGTTAATAGATTTTGAATATGAAAGTTTCTCTTTGCGAGAGCTGGACTCAAACAAGTTTAACCCAAACGAAAGCAAATGTAAAGAGATGTCAACACTCGTTCACACCTGTTTCACACCGTCTGCTCTCGCATCATATATACGTTCTTGTGTACGTATTTACGTATATATACGTACATACGTCTGTATGTGTGTGTATGTATGTATGTACATACGTATGAATGCGTACTCACGTGCAAGTCCGCAAGCGTGTACATGATGTATACCAGACCCTGAAATACTGGACTTAAAACGAGGTACACACATTTATACATTATACATTTTGCTCAATTTCCGTATATGTGTACGTCGGTGTATTTTTGAATACACAAATACATAATATTGGGCAAAAAACGTGGCCTGGTTAATTTTGTACAACCGTTTCTACACAGCAAAGGAAACGTAAAACCTTGTCTTTTTAGGAAGCTCTCCCAAATATCTGCCAAAAAGTATTCTCATTTTAATCACTGGTTTAAAAATTCGATTGGTTTTTTATCAATATTTGACAGTTTCATAAAGAATGTGATGGAAATGCGCTGTGGGTCTTGGTTTGGCTTATTCCAATTATGCAACGAAATGATCAATAAAATTCTACAACCCCAGGAGGCCTGAGAAAGGAAACTAAACTAACGGGACCCCTTTTTAACAGGGACACAATTTTAAAATAAACGTAACAGTGTTAATACAATTTGACATTGTCATTTTCTTGGATTTCACCACCACTTCAAGTCGAAATGCACGGCATTCTATCGAGTTTGTCTGGACATTCTTGACCGATTGACTGACATACATCTCTCAGCAACTGAAAAACTCCATCTTCATTGTTTCTCTTTTGATGCTTTGCTAGCCAGTTTAAATAAGATAAAGATATATGACTGATATCACATTTTATGCCATTTATTCCATAACACGGAATCATTATCATGGTACAACAGAGAAGCATGAAAACAACTGATAAGTAGTCAACATTTCGTAAACTTGCCCCTTGTTAGACTTTCTTTAAGTCAATTTACATTACTAAACGATGGATTGCAGTCAGTAATTCTACAATAGGTTTATTGACTCGTTCAACACATTGGATGTGAAGCTAACCGAAGTCCAAGCGAATGCCAACACAATTTAACCTTCTGCTAACGCAAGGATGTGTATATCTTGAGCAGAAGATTTTAGTTGTGTTACTGGTAACCACCTTCCCTTCTCATATTCTGGACTGACAAGTTGGCCAGACTATATCATTGTAGTAGATTCACATTTTTTTAAATGTAGACATGTTTCAACATCTCATGATGCCATCTTCAGTACAAGTGATAAATTATGTGTGTTACAAG
>JBAHVQ010000323.1:446516-469473 GCA_036872915.1 Nanipora kamurai | reverse complement strand
TATCGACCGGGGAATAACGAAAAAATCACGTGCGCCATCACGTGAAGACACGACCTTTGGACGACCTTGTGTACTTTCTCACATAAATTGGATGCTTTTTAAACATTTGATAACTTTATTGCAATTTTCGCTTGTTCACTTGTTCTTTACGTTGTTTCTTTGTCTATTGGTATATAATAAAACACTTATTTAAAACACACAGTTTCCCTCGGGGCCCAGTAAATAAGTGATAATTATTAACATCACCATCACCTACATACAATCACTAACTCACATGCATCATCATTATCATTATTATTAGAATAGGAAAGATAATTATTTTCTATTTCAAATAAATACTTAAAGTTCTTCGACAACATCATTACCTCCCGCCAACATGGCCACCAGTACAATTCCACAAGACCAAAGGTCGGCTGGCTCTGCGTTGTAGTCCTTTTTCGCGAAAACCTGCCCAAGAAATTTAGCAAAGAATTAAAGAAAGTTAGTCCAATGACAGCCACATCATACAGCATCCTTAACCATTTCCGGTAAGTCTAGCGCTTGACGAGTCAAATTATCGTCTGAATTTAGCCACAGAAACATAATCCAGCGCGAGCAAAATTAAAATAATAGAATTTCTATGAATACTAGGCATTTGTAATCGATAAAATGTAATGGTACTTTTTTTTTAATTTGGTGAAGGAAATTTTTTGGAGTGTCAAAATTATACACTTTAAGACCCAATCAAACCCAGTCGCGAATGCAACTCTAGGGCCTCCGAGTGCGAAACGATCCCGCGACGCTGTGAATCTAATGCAGTGCTCTGCCATCTGAGTTAGGAAGGCCATTGTCCTGAGCACAGTCACGAGTTCTGTATTGATAATTGCGGTAACACGAGTTCTGGATTGATAATCGTTTACCTGGAGTTGCATTTTTCGCATCTAGTCCCTATTGGAGCTCAACTATTGGAGTATAACATTTTGACACTCGAAAATTTCCTTCACTGAGTATGAAATAATGGAATACTAATCTTGCTCTGAACATGTCGTGGATACTGAAAAAAATTGCGCTGCATTTCAAATTGTTGTATGAGAATGTTACTTATGTACCCAGCTTTCACACTTTTAGAAGGAGAAAGAGGTTTTGTGGAAGTTTTGAATGAAATCGTTCACCGATAAATTGGACGACATAATTTAACTATCCCATGTCATGTGTGAACAAATCATCGCCAACTATACTGGTCCATGTCTGGTGGAAAGAATTCAATTTAGGACAAAACGATAATCACAAAAATGCGGCGACGAATGAAAAATGACACAAAAAATTTCAGCTAATTCACAGCGTTGTAAAAGGTTTTAAACGCTACTTCGAAAAATCATTACCAATTCATGAGGAAAACACAAAAGAAAGTGATAACTGTGTCTTATCTTTATATGTGATAAAGACACGCTCGTTTTTCTCGTCCATTGAAAAAATTAATTTTTTAACTTTCTTCGCGAATTCGAGTTGTAATTGAGGGGTTCGCTTTTGAAGCCATTCAAAAAAACTCTTAATACGTGTTTTGTTATTATCGATTCTAAAAACACTCGAGTCAAACACTCCCACTCGTGTTTTGAATATTCCTTGGTAAAACATCGTTTCAAGGTTCATTTGTACCTCGGGTGCAACGTAAGGAGGAGTGCCACAACAGCGACCAAGTGATCTTTCTTTCCCTTGATGTCTAAACACAGTCGCTAAACCAAAATCTGTTATCTTTAAATTGTCTATGAAAAAATGAAGAAATCGCGTCAAATCATCGTTTGTCTTAAAGCAACGTTATTATACCTTTTGTTTCTAGCAGCTTGGGATGATTGAAATCCTTTAGGTTAAGGTTACGTGTACGGTACCGGTTTGCGGGTTGTGTTGTGCCCAACATTTGTCACACATACACTCACTTCTGATGTAAGGCCCTGTTTACATAAATCCGGTACGAAGTCAGACCGGGACGATTTCGGTAACAGTCATACAGTTACTAGACGTTTAGATGAGACGGGAATGGAAAAGTGCTCAGACCGGTCCGAAGTCATTCCCGAGACGACTATCTTCAGACAGGGACAAGCGTAGACAGATACGAAGTTTTCACCATGTGAACGCAAATTATTTTCAGTCTGATTCACTGTATCACGTGTTTATACGTGGTCATACAGTGTTGGAGTGCAAGATGCTTGCGAGAGCTTGTGAACAATTTCGTACAGGTCTCTACTAAACATTTTAACAATTTCCATTCTCATACAGGTCATATCTCGTGTCGGTCTCATGCAAACGCGGCCTAACTATGCAAATAGTTTACCATTTTAAACGTTACACAGTGTAGAAAGTCATGAAAGGTTTTTTCTAACAATTTTTTTACAAGAGCCATTTCAACAAACCGGTTCAACAAAACGCGTTTATTTTTAAGAGTACACTAACTTGGACAATCAACTTCTACAAACATGTCACGGTTTTCCCAGATTCAAACCATCTACTTTACTGTTTTAAAAATCTTCTGAGGCGGAAATCGTCAAAACATTATGAATAAGCAGCCTCAGCCGAAAAACGTTGAGGTTCCTATCAACATTCTTATGAAAAGAAAAACTTCATTTGGAAATTTTAATTGAAACAAAACAAACTAGGGTTGTTCTTGAGAGAAAATTGATTCAGAAAACCGATCAGCTTTTTACGCTTTTACTGGCAATTTCTCGAAAATAATCGACGGGAATCACAAACAATGCCTAACTTCGACTTGTTGCAATGAATTTCGAGAATGATACCTCAGATTTATTTCAAGCAAGAGAACTAAAAGAGCAAACTGATACTGTATCCTTATACGCATACTTCTTTTGTTAAATGGATTCAATTTATAAGAAAAGTGTAACAGTTTTAACGCATATAAGTGTTTAGTTAGCATTCTATATATTTAATGCTAAAGACAAATTTGGTCCATGTGGGAGCTTGCTAAATATCAAATGACTAGTGGACATTCGTCAAGCTCGTTATCTCAGAAAAACGATTTCTGACCTCTAGACGTCAATTGAACCTGCAACCTTCTGATGGCCGGTGGGACGCTCTAACCATTGAGCTATCACGACTCAGATGGTTGGCTAGGATGCAGGTTTGTCCTAGGGTTCAGGTTAGTCGTGGTAGCTCAACGGTTACAGCGTCTTACCGGTCATCAGAAGGTTGCGGGTTCAATTCCCCTCTAGGGCTCAGAAATCGTTTTTCCGAGATAACGAGCTTGACGAACGTCATCTAGTCGTCCGATATTTACCATGCTCCCACCTGAACCAAGTTTGTGTTAAGCATTAAGCATTTCAGTCATTATTATCAGATCATGGCTTCCGCTTAGGCAGTACATACGACGAACCTGTACCCTAGCTCACCATCTGAGTCGTGGTAGCTCAATGGCTAGAGGGTCTCACCGGTCATCAGAAGGTTGCGGGTTCAATTGCCGTTTAGGGCTCAGAAATCGTTTTTCTGAGATAACGAGCTTGACGAACGTCCACTAGTCGTCTAGTTAGCATTCTCTTAGCTTCCAATACAACTTCCTGTCGACATCGAACGCTATAAATGAGTTTACGAGGACATTCTCGCGTTTTTTTATAGATATCAAACTTACAGCAATACAAAAAGGCTCGATTCCACTGTCTGGCCTGCTATCTTTTCATATTTGGTTTCACTCAGTCCACAAATATGTGATTGATATTGGATGATTAGGAATGCCATTCCGTTACAGAATTAAGCTTCTGAATAAAACCGATGAGCGAAAGAAATTGATATGATGAATCAAAATTTTATGAGCATGTCCTTTCGTAAGAACTCCTCTAAATTGCTATAAACTGACTTAAATTCTTCATGTATGGCTGAGAATGGATCAATGAAGAATATCCACACTAATTCGTGGAATGCAGTCCTTTTAGATGTGAAGGTATGTTGAGGTATAAGAGAAAGCCAACTAAATATTAACTTTAACTATCCAGCTTCGTTTCAGCAAGTACAAACAATGCGATTGGCGAGTACAGATATCCTGCGATGTTTCCACTCTAATATACATAAAATAAAATTATAGTGGATAACGAAATTTTTTGTCAAAACATCGCTTGCTTTTCCGTCAAAAGCCCCGTGGCGTATCTCGACTGTTTACTTTGTATATCGCTGGATTAGTGTTTCATTTCACACGCACGTTTGTACTTTATTTTGGTCTTTTACCACAAACTAAAGAGGGAATTCACTTTTGAGATGACAAAGAAAACAGCTAATAGCAAGACAATAAAGTATTCCGACAAGTTAACGCTCTTCTGCTTAAAACGTCTGATGTCATCTTACAGCGTTGTAGTAATGAGCCATGAGCTGGGGCATGACTTTCTAAGTTATGCTGAAACATTTTAAGCCGGAATACTGTGGACTGAATAACGTCGGATATTTAAACTGGTAACGGTTGGGAAACAACTGTCAGTAATATAAACGGAGTACAAAGTTAAAAGGTTGGCGACTACCACAAAACACACTAAAAACCAACTGATGCGTTTCGAGCGAAGGCTCTTCGTCGAAGTAGCTCCCTACGCTTGTACGAAGAGACTTCGCTCGACATCAGTTACAACTTAACATGTTTTTTGGCAGTCAACAACCCTTGAACCTTTTCTGAACGACCTAAAACGTTTCGTTGAAATAGACCATCGGTCTGAAATTGGACAATTCTTGACGGGATACATGTAACATTGGACGACAACATACCGTCGGCATCTAGTATAAGGTTTTCGGGTTTCAGATC
Organism: Nanipora kamurai; assembly: GCA_036872915.1. Classification (NCBI taxonomy): domain Eukaryota; kingdom Metazoa; phylum Cnidaria; class Anthozoa; order Scleralcyonacea; family Helioporidae; genus Nanipora; species Nanipora kamurai. The sequence goes on along the minus strand of JBAHVQ010000323.1, from coordinate 464,708 downwards.
TCTATGCGTCACTCCTTTCGTATGAAGATACTCCTAAAAAACAAGTTGGGAAAATTAATGAAGATCGTTCATAAAAAATGTTGAGCTACAATATGTCAAAGATGCAACATACTACAGCAGCAACATATATAGCTGGACGCAATCATCGACCACTCGACCAATCCGCTCTAAGGGTAGTTCTAGGCTGACTTTTCGTTTTGTCGTAGCTCTTCAATACAAAACCAACAATATGAGCTATAGGACAAAGTTGGTATCTTGTAGAAATGCAACCAGGGTTCCCACTCTTCAACTAACATGAAATTCAAGGACCTTTCTCAATAAATTCAAGTAAATTCAACTCAAATTTTTGAAAAGTAACATCTATGTCCCTTTTTGGTCAATAACATACATGTCTCCTTACACATGAAGTGGAAAATTTGGTTCGAATAAAGTCGCCATACCTCGAAAGCTTTAGATCATCACCAGTAAGCAATACACTTCTTTGAAAAACAGTAATCTTGGCATGGTTAAATAATTGTTGGTGCCTTAAGTAGAGGAATGAACTGGGGTGAAGAACAATGACGTTAGATGCTACTCCGAGTGACGAACCAACCGGACAAGTATAGAAAACTCTACTTGGCCCGGCAGGGATTCGGTTTACTAGTCCGACGCTCGACCAAGTCAGCTACAGGTCAAGCTGGAAGCTGGTCGCAAATTGATGATGTTACGAAGATACACTAGTTTCTTCCATATCGGACATTTAAATGCTATATGATTTTTAAATGACTTAAGTGGAGGAATGAACTCGGGTGAAGACCAAGTAACGTAAATTCGCGACCAGCTCCCAACTTGACCTGTAGCTCAGTTGGTAGAGCGTAGGACTAGTAAACCGAAGGTCGCGGGTTCGAATCCCTGTCAGGCCAAGTAGAGTTTTCTCTACTTGTCTGATTGGTTCGTCACTCGGAGTAGCATCTAACGTCATAATTGTAGTGCAACTGGAAGAAAATCCCATCACTTTCAAGGATCTCTGTTGATTTACAAGGACCTTCCAGGTCCTGTATTTCGTTCAAATTCAAGTGCTTTCCAGGATTTCATCCCTGCCCTGCCCACGGTTGAGGTTACGCGTTGGAGTATGCTTGAATTGAAATTCCACGTAATTCCTCAGACGTGGTTCATATGTATTACACGTGCATGCGCCCACATGAGATCACGTTTGAATACAAGAGAAAAGCTGGTACCCTTTTCGCGTCTGTGGAAGACACCTACAGAAGGGGCTCTCGTTTGGTATCACCAGAACGTAACAAAAACCCTTATAGACTATAGTCATTTTAAATCTTTTAAATCTTTGAGGGGACCATGTTTTCAGAACCTGTAGAAGATCGCTGTACCATCTACACTCTCTAACCTCTATAGAAATCCTGGGTGTTTTATAGTATGCGAAAGGTAAATTAGAGCACTAAGACCATTAGCAGGTGTCTGAAAGTTAGCAAACAAACTTCACTGGTCCAAGAAAGGTCTTTTCCTAAAAATACCGCAAACTTTACATACCACGCCGTCTAAAAGTTGTTTAAAATATTTCTGGGCTTGAATTTGTGGCATTCCGATGTCAGGCTCTGAAAAACAAAAGTATCAGAGATACATCAAAAAAGATTGAATATCGTATTCCCTTGGATATAAGCACATGCGCCTATAAGCGAAAAGTCAAGATTTCTTGACGATTTTAGCTTTCAAAATGGTCATAAAGAGGCGCATGCGCCTATAAAATTCCGTACATCGGTGTACAAGTAGAAATAAACCAGAGGTCGGTTGTTGAAAGTCTGGATAGCTTATCCGGTGGATAAGCGGTAACGAATGAACAGCGTTATCCTTGTATTGATATAACGAACCTAAATTTTATCTGCCAAATCAAACTATCCACTGTACTCAGGTAATAAAATTTAGGATTAGTTGTTCAATGCTTGAATAACACTTCTCACTCGCTGCGACTTATTCGGTGGATAACCTATCCGGGCTTTGAATAACTGACCCCAGTATGTTGAAGTTTTCATTCTCAGCATGCTAACAATTTATCGCTGTTACGAAAGATATAAAATACTGTCTCACCACAGTAAACCAAGAACAACAGCCATCAGGCCATTATCGTAAACACCATCAATATGACTGCACAATTTTTTGAAGGACCACATTCCACAGTGTCAAGAATAAGTATATAATTAAAGTATTTACGCGAATTTCTTTTCAACTGTTGTTGACTGTCAGTGCGGGCAGAATTTCATCGTTTTAAAACGCACGTGCTTTATTTGAGTATGCACTTTTATCCAAGAAGCGCTTATATGCGAGGATCTGGGAAGGAATTCAAATCTGAATACTGGAACCTTATAGAAAAAGTGCACGAGGTAGCTTGACGTTATTACGGACGATATGTGGACGTTCGTCAAGTTCATTTACTTAGAAAAACGTATTCTGCGCCCTAGATGAGGATTGACCGCTGATGTCTATATAAACTGGATGAGATGTTAAGTCAAATAATTTGACGGCAATAATATGACGGATTTCCGAGGTGTAAGATGGCTGCACTAGATCGTCCGCTTGAAAAACCATGGCAACGAAAGTGCCAAGATATCCGCCACGAAATTTCGTAAGCATTCGTACACTGAAAGTCATAAACAGAGGGAAATAACCAGATAAACGACTGCTTGGCTGAAATTATAGGGAAAACAACTCTTTAAAAGGCGTAAGAAGTTTAAATTTTGTATTCTTTGGTGCTACTAAACCGAAGAGTATGTTTTTCTGTGGTTTGTGTAACAAGCCGGAAATTTAAGCCTGATTTCCACTAGCGGAATTTTCCGAGCGCATTGCTTTTTCTTTGTTTTTGATTGGCTCTCGGGAACATTTTCGATCTCGAGAGTCAATAAGAAACAAGAAAAGGTGAATGCGCACGGAAAATTTCGCTCGTGGAAATCAGGCTTAAGAAACGTAAATGGCTCTTGAAATCAGTCAGTAATTTCTGTGTAAGTTTATTTGTCAACCTTTGGCAACAAACGACGTGGCTTAACACAATCTGGAAGTTTACGGTTGACAGATTTGTACCGCATTTCCTCCCAGTTTGCTTGTTTTCGCCGGTTAACAGTTAATTTATAACATATCTGATTGTTTTTCGGCTTTCCTCACTCCCCCGGGAAGCTCTTGCGATTTGTCTTCAATCATGAGTAAGTTTGACCGTGTGGCGGCAATTTTTTTATATAAGACATGAGATAAGGGACAAGTTGGAAGCCAGCAATGTACGATATATTCTCACTTGTAAGATCACGACCGGCGGAGTAAAAATCACTGACCTCTTCAGGTGAAGCCCTGGAAAAATGTCCTTAAAATTCCGCCATCTTGTTAAGTTTTTAGCCCCATAGAGATCTATATAAAACTACAGAAGGCATGCGGGCCGAACATTGGTAACAAATTAAACACCACCATGTTGAGTAAATTGGGGGGCAAATCGATTGTCTCCAGGCCTTTACCGTCCGTTGGAGAACTGACGTTCGCGAGTTCACCTATACTTCTCGTCCACGAATTTACTCAAAAATATTATTCGATTTCACCGTAGTTAAGAACGGTTGAACGATTGAAAATAAAATTCCACTTTTTTCCTTAATTGTTTAGTGTATTCTTTTTTTTTAAAGAAAAAACAACAGACAATTTACCCAAGATGGCGGCGTTCAAATTTCTTACCCGCGATTGAGGGGCATCGGGTGCAATGCCCCCTCTATTTGATATATGATTTCTATGCTTAGCCCTCTTAGACTAATCACATGCAAGATAAGCTTCATGAGATGGAGAAGGGGCAAGAGACCAAACTCAAGAGAAAAGCGAGTTAGTGAGTTGACAACATTTTAAAAGATATAAATATCTGTCGGTGAAAATACTTGAACATCTTTATAAGTTTCCCAGTGAAAGATAATTCTGAATCGTTTTTTTTTAGTGTTACCCGTCGAAGGACCTACCAAAATGGCGCCGGCCAATTGTGTAATGGAGACTCACAGTCCAGTATGCAGAAGTCTGTGCTAAAAATCGTTGACTGCTTGACATAGGGGATGCCCGATCCAGTTTCACAGAGATCAGTGATCCTGAGCCCTGTACGGGGTTTGGGCCCTCAACAGTACGATAACCGGTGAGATGCTGAAAGGGACATGACCGGCGTCACTGGTATCTGGAGCTCATTCATCTCTCTCACAAACAACTCAACCTCCGTATTATTCAAAATACTCACCAATCTTATCAAACAATTCCCCGCCAGCAGCATATTCCAAAAACAAGTACTGCTTTTCGCCATCAGTCCTGGAACCGTAAAAGCGAATTATATGGACATCCTGTAGCATACGATGAATGCATATCTAAGAAATACAAAGAATTAAACAAAACAGTCTGTTACCATATCCTAGGATATTCTTTTTATCCCTGCCAAATCTAGGTCAAGGTCAATTCCTATGGCGACGAACAAATTTGAAATAAACTAGTTCAAGTTTTGTTTTAATCTCTTCGATTTATTTTAAACTAGTTCAGTTCATTATACACCGGTTCAATTTCCCTATGAACCAGTTTGATTTCTTTTTAGAATCAGTCCAATTTTTGTAACTCGTTTAACCTTTACCGTGATGTAGTTCTAAACGTACACAACCTTCGCAGGTTAGAACCACTGACCTCTCTATAACTGGACTGCGGATTTCTAATACTTTTGTATGGTCAAGAGTCCTCAATTAACCGGCGCCATCTCGGTGAGTTATCCAACGAGTTCCGACGAGTAATACTATATAAAAATGTTCAGAATTATCTTCCGATGGGAAAGTTGTAAAAGATGTCCGAACTTAGTCAAATTTTCAGTTTACCGAAAAATGTTTTTACCTTTCAAACTGTTGTCAACTCACTAAATTTTCTTTTCTCTCAAATTTGGCCCATATCCCTTTTCCATCTCATGAAACACATTTTGCATGTGATTGGTTCAGGAGGTCTTGTGACCTTCAAAGATGGCAGACTTTTGAGGACATTTTCCAAGAGGTTCATTTGCAGTCCAGTTATACAGAGTCAGTCGTTAGAACGATATTTAAAAAATAACTTGGGTCGTATGCGCGCTCGGATTAATTTATACCAAACAAGCTTGACGAACGTCCGTCGGTCGTCTGTCTAGTAAATTTTTTTTATAAAATAAGACCTAAAAATTCTTGTATTAAGTACCTTTTTGATTGTTAAGCAAAATATTCTTGGTAAGAATTTTTAGTAAGCAAAAACCTCACTATACGGACCAGTAAAATTTTACTTGTTTTAAGTAGTTACTTAAAACAAGTAGTCTTGAAACAAGCAATTAATTTCTTAAAATAAGAAATTTGCTTTGTACAGCTCGCATTTCCCAAAAATAATTAGCAATTAGCGAACTTGCATGGAGTTAAGTCGAACCCGGTAAAAGAAATACCAAATGGATTTGTTCGTTTGAATTCTGTGATCCAAATACTTGGGATGTTGCTCGACTTTTAAAAAACTAAAAACAATCGCACAGCCACTCGTGTTTTGGCACGCTTTTCTCAAGCTTTGCAACATCCCGCGAAAATCCATTTGTTATCTCTAATTCTAACACTCGGAGAACAGTATGCGGGTAAAGTTTGGGTCAGAGTTAGCCTTAAGGCTAGAGTTGGAGTTTGGATTACGGTTATGGTGAGGTTCAGGATCAAAGTTACTACGTGTTAAACAGACATGATAAGCTATTTCAATTCCTATACTATTACTATATTAACCAGATGGCCATATTTCCGATATCTTTGCGTATATGTTCCGTTGTTGTTTCTGGTATGTTATTTTGTAGTTTATTCCATGACACAACTCCTCTCCGTGAAAAGGATTAAGAAGTTGGTATACGAGTTTTACCAAAAAATATTTTCCCCTCGCCCACCACGAGAAGCGCGCTGCCAGAGCCGAAGGCCTAAGTGGCAACGTCACTAATTTCGACGTGGTTGGGATCTATATATTCGCTCACCGAATTCTAAAGGTTGAAATTTCAATATAGTCGCTAACTCTAATCTTACTGTATTTGGAATTAGGGATAAAACGTTTAGGACTGATAATCAATTATTTACCAAAGTAAATATTAAAAAGATCAATTCAAAAAAAATGAATTATGTAGGTTGAAAAATAATCAATGATTTCGGTGTAAACTTTTTGAACATTCTGAATTAGGAGAGCGAGAGTTCCTGGTAACAAGTCGGAATGTCATTTGCTCCTCTTTCAACGTTTAAAACTTGTTTTGAACGGTTTATGAACGCGGAAACGGGAAAAAGCAGCCAGGGTTCTTCAAATTACTTTAGAAAAGTTTGATTAAAGCCATCATCAACCAAAGGACTAGCATTGTAAAAAGTGTAATTATATAACCAATACAACAGACCACAACCCCACAACTAGTACAGGTCTTAATCACGGTTAGATTTTTCAAAGCCTGGATAGCTTATCTAGTGGATAAATCCTAACGAGTGAATGGCGTTATTCATGCATTGAACAACCAAACTTAAATTTCAACACGCAAATAGAACTATCCAATGAACATCTTCCAATTTAGTGAATATAATTTAAGTTCAGTTGTGCAACAGTACTATTCACTCGTTACGATTTATCCACCGGATAAGCTATCCAGGCTTTCAACAGTCGACTCCTGAAGACTTATTGTTTTAATTGTGAGAATGGATTTGTTGTAGTATTCGTCAAAGCTGTTCTACAGGTAATTTTGCTGGAAGACGTTGTTTAAGATAATTTGTGGATGGAAAGCGTTGAATGGAGAGATACTGTAACGAACTGTTAAAGAATAAAAAAATTCTCGATATTTACATCGGAGTATTTGTGGCCGAGTTCGCTGGGGCGCTGAATTTTTATCATTACGGATTCTGAGTTCGTTTGCCCGCCAGTGGTATACACTTCTTCTCCCCTGACATTTTTATTTTATCTTGCTTGTTCTAGATCAGTCGGTTTCCCTTTTGGTTTTCTTTTCAGTTGCAATTAAGAGAAAGATTTAAATTCGCATCAGCTGAATTTTTCTTTGACTTTTTTAATCTTAGTTGATAGCATTCTCTATCCCAGGCCACTTATGTAAACTGTACACAAGAACGAGAGTTTGAGTTGGTAAAGAGGTACTTCATCCTCGGCAATTCTACAGTTGTAAGTGTTTGTTATTTCTTTAAGAACTTTCGGGTAACAGTTCAATTTCTTTAACGTTCCAGTTATAATTCGCATGTTTTTTGCAGCCGGTTCATACACCAAAGAATTCGAGATAAGAGAGTGTGATGTACAGTTCTTTATATGTCGGAGTGATTAATGCTTCATATCTTATGACTAAGATTTATCAATCACTTAAACCGTCAGAAAATCTGAATGAAACTTTAAATCAACGAAGTTGTAGCCTAAAACTAGCTTAACTCTTTCTTGTTCGAGGACTTTCCCCTAGACGAGTAAAATCGTCTGACGTTAGCCAGAGTTAAATACAAAAGTCTCCATAGGTCACTATACGGACAGGAAGGAGTTAAAGTAGGCGGGAAGTAATACCCGGTCCCTGACTAATTTCAAAGCCCTTACATACAATGTCCATTGGTACAACTATCATGTGTATGGTAATGCATACAACTGAACCTCTTGCAGATGACCTCACAAAAATGGCTTGAAAAACGATTCGGTTAGCCGGGAAAACAGGCTAAGATGTTAAGTAAAAGATGCAAGACTGGTCAAACATGCTACTTTGTCAGTAGAAGTTGCTTTAGGGTACGTTTACACATTGCAATTAATCGGGCCGATTTCTGATTTAGGTGCATGGTAATTAATAAGAAGTAGGTAAAGATCGACCCCACAGAGTATTCTGCTGACAACTTCTCACTTTAACATGCATCCAAAGCAGAAATCGGCCCGATTAATCGCAATGTATAAACTGTGGGTAATGTAAAGCAGTAGTCACTTAAAGTGTATATGAAGTACAAATTAAGTTTTTCTTATATGAAAGAACTCTTAAAATTATAACACAACTTCTTTTATAGTTTTTCCATATCTCACTTGGTTCTTGACATATGAAGACTTATTTGATATGTAGATTAAACCTGGCATACGTCATAGTGTATGAGTAATAAAAAATCACAAATATCTTCGAAATTCTTCTATTAAATCACTAGAAACTTTGTCTGTTGAGTGTTATGAGGCAAGTACACCCACGTCTCAGGTTCATGTGACTTGGTTCAATAATTTCAACATTATTACTGCTAATTTTACAACAAATCATTATGCAGTGTGACGTACTGTATGCAAGGTGTTGTATATCAAACAAATCTTAATATCTCAAGAACGAAGTGAGATATGTCAAAAAGTATAAAACACGTTGCATTATAATTTCAAGAGTTCTTTCGCATAAGAAAAATTTAATTTTCACTTCTTGTACATTTTAAGATGACTCCATAAAGTTTCCCGAAAAGTAGAGAACACAAACATGAGCCGTAACAACATGTGCAATTTTCTGGAAGAAGAATAAAACTGAATGTAATACATTGCAACGCATTCTAAAAATATGACAAAAATAATTTCCCGAAAATATGATGAAATAAGGAGTTCAGGTCTTTCTATAGCAACAGTAAGTTCCAAAATGGCTGCCAATTCCCTCTAAATCTGAGTTATTTCGAAAAATCTTTAATTACCCCATTTTTTCATAAAAACTTTCGTTCTGAGATGAACAATTAATAGGACAATTTTTTACAAATTCTGTAAATATTTTTTCTAAAAGTGAAAAACATAATTTTTTTAAAAAAAATTTTGGGAAAAAACCCCTACAGAATCTGTCATCCATATCTCTTGCATCGATTTTCTCTCGTACCGAAAATGGAGCAAGGAATTGGAGAGGACCGAAGATGGTCACTATAGCACCCAATACTTTTCTCTTGGTTAAACGTACCGCGATGTTTGGCATTTTGACTTTGAAAGTAAACACATATTCCTCTGCTTTCCACGGTACTCATGTCTTAATTTTAAGGGGTTTTCCATCTTGAATTTGTAGACTAGACAGTCTGTCTTGCGGAGGAACGTCAGTCGCCACTGACGATTCATTTGACGACCCTCTTCTTAACGTGAAACCCCCCTTTACTCGTGAGCTCGGATAATTCGTGTTGGGCAGCTTGAGCTTCCTGGACGGTTTCACGGGAATCCAAGGGATCATCAACATACATCGAGTTGCCCACTGTTTCAGCTGCTTCAGGATACTCAATGGCATGAGTTTGGGCGTGTCTTTACAGTACGTGTTGAGCACAAAATGGTGACAACGTATTGCTGAATGGAAAATGCAAGAACTCACATACGTCTGAATCTCTTCTGGCTTGGAAATCCTGCCAAAGGAATTTATGGTAGGCACGATCTTCTTCACGAAGACGAACTTGCAAAAACATTTCTGGAATGCCAGCGAGAAAGCCAATGGAGCGCGACGGAATCGTATTAACACATCAACCACCTCCATTCGTAGCATTGGCCTTGGTAAGATTGAATCGTTTTAGCTTTTTCCAGTTGATGCGGACTTCAGAGGTTGATTTATCCTCTCTGATAACAAGAACGTGAGGAAGAAACCAGTCTTTCTTTCGTATCGGTCACTCTACTCATGTACCTGTTTTGCAAGTAATCGTTGGTGATCTGTTGGCAGGCCTTGGCGACTTTTGGGTCTTTCTTCAAGAGCGATTTTTCTTGGTTCTTGAGTCTAGATAATGCCTTTTCATAGTTGTCATTGAATTGAGGTTCGCTTTTCCTCCATGGTATTCCGACCTCATACAGTCCGTCCTTAACAGTTTGTCTCCTTGCCATTTGACGTATGGCATCTTGCTCATCTGCTGTAAATACTTGTTGATCAGAGATCCTCCTCGCTTCCCAAGGAGTCGAGCTCTCAAAATTTACCATCGATGCCTGGCTCATACTGGTGCGATACGTTCTGGTATTTTGAGTCCTGGACCTCTGTTGATACGCTGGTTCCAATGTTGGGCCGAAACAGATCCAACCCAAATTTGTCATTCGAGCTATTGGATCATCAATGTTAGGGCCCTGTACTTCCCGGTAAATGCGGTGGAAAACCGGATGAGCGCTTCCAATCAAAACATCAATTCTTCGCCGTTTTGCAACTTACTAGAAACGAACTGACTTTGAACGAGGCCATTTCATCTTCAGCTCGGACCACGGAATCGCTGATTTGTCTCCTGTAATGTTATCGAGAACGTTCACGTGTACTTTGGCAGAAAACTCTGAGTCGAGACATATTATGGAGGTTTCCACTCGATGAGATTCTTTTATAACTTTACATCCCCAGTCTCTGAAATGATCAGATTTGGTGCTTGGCCTGGTCAGTTAAGTCCCTACGCGGCACTTTCGGTCACATAAGTAGCAGGGGATCAAGGGTCCAGCACGACATTTACTTTTAACTTTTTCCTCCCATTTGTACCAATAGCCGGTAGAACCATTAAAGAAACTTCATCATCTTCAGTTGCTGCATGCGTTCTCTTCTTGGCAGTTGTCTCTGCTGCAGGGGATCCACTGCCCTTGCTCGTACGCACCTAAAGCTGGTACCTCAACATCTATGCTTTGACTTTCCGGTTACCTAGTACCTGGTACGGTTTCCGACTAACCTAGTACCACCAGTTGGCTGTCGGGATGATGGGTCGTCGGGTTTTCGTGAACCTTGCTCGTGGAGGAATCTGCTATGTTTATCACTTGGACATCCATTGATTCCACACATTGGGACAATCTTTTCTTCGATGAACTGAAGCCAGGTAACGGAGACCGCGATATGAGATCCTTTATGTCTGGAACGCACAATCTTTTGATGAGCTGACAAATCCATGGTGTGTGGTCCTCTTTGCATGTTTTCACCACACACCCTCTTGGTCCTCGTTCGCTTGTCCCGCTAAATCCTCTGTTACGCCTTCTGTCATCACTTCAGTGGTATCTCTTTTCATATTTGGTTTCGTCCACAGTTTTCACTCTCATCTCCAACCACTGTACAAGCGCCTTGAAAGTGTCTTCTTGCTTTCTTTCAAACAGCCAATATTTACATGCATGAACGTCTTTTTCTGGCAATTTCTCGTTTTCTACAAGGTTGACGTTTTGTCCTTTTGTTTCTCCATCAAAGCCAATATGTTGTAAGGAAACAAGTACTCGGTCTAATGTCGGTAGATATTCCTCCATGTCTTCCAAATTTTGTGGTCTCAGCTTCGGCCACCCACGAGAGTTGTCAGATGTATTATTTGAAGTAGCTTTTCTCCGCCATACTTTTTTCTCTAACTCAGCTTTTTTATTGTGTATCCTAGATCTTTCACCATTTTTAAGGCTTTTTCCGACAAGCTATTCTGGAGGTGCAACATTTTCTCTTTGACGGAGAGAACTGCTTCATCTGCGACAGACATAAACGCGGCTTACCATGGTGCATAGTCAGCTGTATTTTCACCTGAAAATGTCGACAATTCGACGCCTTTTAATTTTGTTGGAGCGATTCTTTGTTGATTGTGCACTGCTTCCAAAGGAGATTGTAAAAGCATGCCACAAGTGACAAAGTTGAGAAGGAGAATTCTTTTTTTCATTGTTAACCTGCTCTTCTATCACAGTAAAAGTTGAGAGACTTTCTGCTTCCCCGGCAGCTTGTGTTGCTCCAGCTTGATTTAAAATAGCTATACGTCGAGCTTCTTCTGTCGTTTGTACAGCAACAGTTGAAACGCAATCATTCGTTTTCGAAGGTCTTCCTCTTACTGATGTTGCCCATTTTCTAACTCTTTTAGTCCCAGTCTGCTTTGATTCCTGGGCTTTCCTTTGTCTCAGAGCTGCTAGCAAATATTAACTGGATATTACGGAACTTCGGTCATTATTTTCGTATGACCTCACTGAGAAGGTCACTTATTCGGCTTCTCCCGTGGTTAATGTCTGCTGGAAGTGGTCGTCAGCAAATTTTATTGTTTGGTCGACTTGCAAAATTACCTCATCCAATTTTTTATCTAAGTTTTCGATAAAATTATTAACGTCGATGTTTCCATCTCCATCTTCGCCAAGAGCTATGATTTCAATAATGTCACAAATTATCTCAAATTCCCGCTTAACTTCATTAATTACTCTCCTTATGTCAGTTTTGGTTGCAAAAGTTCCATCGGGTGCTCGCTATGACGGTCTTTAAGGCTTGTTTTTGTCCAAATTCAGGCCCTTTTGTCAAAAGATCCGGCTCCGTGGGGCATCACAGCGAAACCCCGAAAATGTTCACACAAAAAGGAGGGGGAGTGAAACGAGATTAACAACAATTTAAAACGATTCCGAAATAATACGTTTCATCCAATATTTTTTAAAGTTGTCTGCTAGTTCTGGTTTTTTACAGAAAGTCATACTGGAAATATCTGTTAGAAGTTGAAGACTCTTCTTGGGTCAGCGTTGCATACTTGGAGATCAGCAACGTTACGAGACTTGGGTAGTCTTCTGCCCGATTGCTTTTTATCAATTTTGGCGTAAAATTTTCCTTGAGCAGTCATTGATAAAAACTGGGCTGCCTTTGAAATCGCCTGCATTCCTGCCATTAAAAAGGCGATTCCTGCCAAAAATGACTATATAGGATAAGAAAAGAGAACAACCCCTCTCCTAATAAGACTAACTGAATTTAACATTTTTTTACTTATGAATACAACTTTATGAAACGTGTTACTCTGAGAGGTGCTGCACGGTCAGAATTGGATTTGTGCTGGTTCTTGAGAGATGATAGCAATCATTGTACCCACCCAGTGCTTACCAGCATAGGAAGAATCCTAAGTATAAAAGCATGATTAGAGAAGAAATTTGATGCTGGCTAAAAATTTTATTGTATAAAAGGTCAGTTTGGCAATGATCAGTACTGTAAAGCCAAATGTGATTTTCTGTAATTTATAATATTTGGGCAGATTTTTGTATGTCTGGATGAGAAAAAGTCAATCTGAAATTTGACAATGCTGGCAGTCAAGTTAAAATTGATTAGAAATAGTTGAACAATGCCGGCAATATATGGAGGTTGTCTTTGTCATTTGTTCTGATGCAGGATACAATCATACTGTGATTCTTGTGACTGGGCAATACCAAATCAATATGATACAAAATACTTTTAAAACTCAGATACTGATTACTACCCCTTGGTGCCAAGCGACCCCTTCTTTTTAGCCAATCTTGCTTCTTTTAACACTGATTTTTTTTCAAAATGGTGACAATCCAAGACAAGGGAAAAAATTAAGAAAGTGAAAAAGAAAAACAAAAACCCAATCAAGTATCCCATAAAAAACAATCATCACATGGTTGTCTCCTCTTATATTCTCCCTCCACATTTTGGAAAACTCTCAGTGGTCCCTAATCAATTTTGGTGGCTGAGTTTTTAAGCTTTCAACCCTTCTAGAGCCCTCTTACGATAACAAATTTTTCCTCAGTGCAGTAAACAAACTAAATAAGATAAAATATGCATTCTCAGTAGCCCCAACACCTTTGAATTTAACCCATTAAGATGTAAGGGTGCCCTTTAATATTTTATTTTCACAAATTCCAGACATTCTACCTCATTAAAGGAGCATACTGTTGCCACTGAAGGGTTAAAAACCTTTACGGGGTTTAAGGGTTTAGTCCATTAAGTGGCAATGGCACACCTTAGCATTTACTCTGGCCAATGCCTCATAATTTTGCTTGTGATAGGGATAAGCACTGGCTGCCAAAGGGTTAAAGACTAACCAGGTAATCAAAGCAAAGTTTGACACTAGCAAATTAATCAATAATTAGGGAAATGGATGGTAATGTTTGCTGTGCACAATGAAGCTCTTCCTTGTGCACTCTTTTCTAGTTTAAGCCACACCTGCATGAAACATATCAAAGTGTATAGGCATCCACATGGCAGCACAGTGTCAAACATTTCAGGCATTCATCCCCTAAATATAATATGCTGAGCAATTACTATAGTTTACTGAGCACTGACCCCTATTGTTATATCCCTACTAGTAGCTATTTACCTGTGCATTTTTACCAGCAAGACTTTGAAATTGTAGAACAATGTAAAAATTTAGGATGCTGTAGCCTACATTGTATCCTACCTGTATAATCTGTGATTGTTCAATTTACCTTCCCCGTGCACTTAGGAAACTTTACAATCTGGCTTGGGAACTTGGCAGTGGTATCAGAAGTATTACTTAATGCTGAACATAAACTTGGTTCATGTGGGAGCTTGGTAAATATCAGGTGACTAGTGGACATTTGTCAAGCTCATTATCTCAGAAAAATTTCTGAGCGCTAGACGGGGATTGAACCTGCAATCTTCTGATGACCAATGAAGGTTGTGGGTTTGATCCTCATCTAGGGCTCAGTAATCGTTTTTCTAAGATAATGAGCTTGATGAATATCCACCAGTCATCAGAAGTATTGTTGGTGTCCATACTTTATCACTTCACCATGTTGGATGCACTCAACAAAGGATTTTCCTTATTTGCAATTATTATTTCAACAAACATGGCAAAAATATCTTTTCATCCATTGAATCTCTGGAGATTAAATTCACAATATCTATTTATTACGCCGGTGTCAGTACGCTCACGTTACTGCAGAGTTAGGAAAACCCGGGTATCAAATTTCAGCTGTTTTCCTGACTCTGCAGTAACTGGCAGAAGCCTGTGTGAAGGAGAGAGGCCCAACCTTGTAACGGTCAGAGCACGAATAGCAGAAGTGTAGAACAACATTCCCAATTTAGCTCCCCGAATGGGGTCAATAAGTGGTAAAATGAATTGGGTTTTTTAACAGATATATAACTCTGAATGACACGTCCACTACAATATCAATGGAATGACGTACTGATAGTAATTTACATCAGGCATATCTTGACATGAATGAAAATGCGATCAGACAGAGTAACCCAACCCTATTATACCACGAGACAAAATACTGGGTTGACCAACAAAAACACGAGATGTTTGAAGCAAACATGAGACTTAAAAGTTTATAACAAACCTCCTTGCGAATATCGTCGGGGGATGCTACTTGCTTGAGATTGATTATTTTTACGGCGATCGCCTCTTGTGTGCACTGGTTAACGGCTAGTTTTACCCTGGGTAAGGTACATGAACAATTAATACGCAAACGCTCAACATTGCAAGGTGATGATGCTCATATTGCTTTTAACTGTAAACAAGAAGTGAATGAAATACAAGACTGGTTTATATTATTGTGTGCCTTACTCTCCAAAAGCTCCTTCACCGAGTGTTTCGACAAAATCCCACCCTTCCACAAACGTTTCCATCGAGAAATCTTCTATCATCCACTGTTATAACTTCGAACCTCGATCATGTTCGATACGATGCTTTGCTCTGATACATGAATTATGAGTATTTCGATTCAATAATTCGATTTGTCTAAATTCGCGCCACGATTCGGGCCTGCCGCGAGCATTTTAGCGCCCATAGTGTAGAAAAGTTTGGCCAGCGGTTTCCCGTGACCATGTTGGATTTGATTTTTGAGAAACCCTCCAACATTAAGGGGGTCTTAACTGGATGGGGAAAAAATGACAACTGACAAACAACTTTAAGAGTATCTGTTGACTGGTAAACAAAAAATTTCTTAACTGTTTACTGAAAAATAAAACTCAAAGCAAGGTTGAATTTTTTCACCCTACTGTCACAGGATAGCCTAGATTTGTGAGTCCAGTAAGTTTGACAGTTTCGTCTCATAAACTAGAGTTTTTCACTAACACAAAATAACCAGAATGTTGCTAATCTGTTGTATTTCATTGTATACTGTATCAAAAGGGTCCGTTTACCCGTTCTAGACAACCGACAACTGGCACGCAGAACCAGACTGCTTAAAAATTAATATGAAATCGTTTTCGATCGCTTTTTGAGTGGTGGTGATGGGAACTTTTGATTGATTTAGGGAAGTTACGAATAGATCGTTGTAAAAATGGCGTAAGATTTTCGAAGATATATATATTCGCACGTTTTACCGGTTTAACGGAATTGTGACACAAACCCTATTCGACGTTCAATCAGTAGACACAGATTTACACGTAGACTTTATGTATAGTTTTCTGAGATGAAAAATCGGTGAATGTGACCTTGTATCGGGAGAGCCAGAGGTTTGTTAAGAAATCCCTTATCGGGTGAGTTGACAAAACTGAGCCGAAAGCATTTGAGATTGGTTAAAAAAAGTACAGCTAACAATATATATTTACCTTGGAGGTATGCCTTGGAGGATGTTAATCAAGGCAAGCACGATAAATGGTGTCTTGTTTCTTGATCTTCAGAAAGCCGGATCACCGGATGCTTATTAATAAACTGAAATTATATGGTACTAAAGATGTGGCCTTCAAATGGTTTGCATCGTACCTTTCCTGTCGAAAACAAACTTGCAGTGTTAATGGTACAACTTCTACTAATAATTAGAGTATCAAATGTGGTGTGCCTCAAGGATCTCACTAAGGTCCTCTGCTGTTTTTAGCGCACATAAATGATCTGCAAAACTCTTACAATATTCAAAGCCTTTACGAGTATCACAATTTCAGGAAATAGTTAGGAAAATACTGAAACCAAATTGAATTCTGATTTATCAAGAATACATATGTGGCTTGTATCGAATAAACTGGCACTAAATATTTCAAAAACAGAAATAAACTGGGATGAGAATATTGATAGCATCAGCAGAAAATTTTGAAAGGTACTGAAGCCATAAAACTTATTAAATTTTCCATACCAAAAGAGAATTTAAATGACATTTATAAAGCATTGGCTAAGCCACCTTTTGACTATTGCTCAGTAGGTTGGTAGAATTGTAGTGTAACATTACAACAAAAACTCCAAAAACTTGAAAACAGAGCAGCTTGAATGTAAGTTCCGTCAATTATGATGTCCGTTCGAAGGATAGATTACAGAAATTAGATTGGACATACATTTTTATCCTGTAAGAAGTTAGACGTAGTAGTGTAATAGGGTAATTAGTAATTCTATATAAGAAATAAGCTTTGAACAATTTCCCAACGCAGACAGGTGAATAATCAGACATGGTTTCACGCTACTCTGGCTTACAAAGTTTTGAACGTAGCTTACAAAACTAACGTTCATGACGCAACGTTTCGGCACTCCCGTCTAGTGTCTTCAGTCTTCATCAGGAGTGATGGATTTGAACATGAGGTCGCTATTTATATCCTTAGAGAACCATTGATGACGTTTCTGTTAATGACATGCAAATAGGCATCGGTAATAAACCCTATTGATATGCCACGCCTCCGGACAACGTCTTTGATGGTAACGTGGATTTGTGGTAATAATTTTCGAGTTTTCCCACACAATCATGTGGTCAGACACCCGTACTCCGACAAAGCAGAATTTCCTTATTTTTTTGAGAAAAAAAATGCCTTTTGGCGCTGTTTTAAAAAGGTGTTCCAAACTGACGTTTAGTCTGCCAATGTACTCCTGATCACAGTCGTTACACGGAATGTAATAAATCGCGTCTTTTCACTAATCCTACCCTTAGGCTTTGCAAATATGTTTCAACGTCAAAAGTGGCTTTTGGGCAACGTTGAAACTACCTAAGATTCTTTTAATTGGTTCCGTAAGTCCTCGAATATACCGAACAATCACAACATTAACGTATCATCGAATTTTCATTCCCAGTGTTTGTGCGTACTTGTCTGACTGTTTATAAGCAGTTTTTTAAGAAATCATTAGGATAGCTGTCAGCTTTCAAAACATCGAATACATGTTTTCACTCACTTTCCTTTGCATTGAATGTAGTTGGGATACCTTCAGCTCTCAAAAACAAAGATCTCAAGACAAACTGCTTATGACATACTGTATAAGAGATGTCATCACCCTATGCAAACCATTGAGGATGTCTTACCAGAGCTGGGAAAAGCTATGATTTTTTCCAAAGTTGACTGCCTCAATGGTTATTGGCAAGTTACCTTGGATGAGGAATCTTCATTACCCACAACGTTTGGGATACCTTTGGCCGCTATAAGTGGAAACCAACAACCGTGAGCACAGACTTACTTTCTACTGCTCAAACCATTGCTGACAAACGAGCTCTGAGAAACGAAGCAGAATATCGAAAGAAACACCAACAAAAACGTGAACGATTACAGCGCAGCAGAACACGTAAACGACAAAAACATGACGATAACTGGGTCAAGAATATTTCCTCGCGCCCTTTAGACGAAAC
>JBAHVQ010000323.1:414829-430270 GCA_036872915.1 Nanipora kamurai | reverse complement strand
CCAATCTCGTTCCCAGTGCCTTCGGGTCGCGCACGGGTTCAGTCCCGACATCCCCTGATATTATACACAAGATAATAAATGAAATTGAATTAAATAGGTAGAAAACAAGATCATGACATACTCGTGGAGATTCATATCTTCAAAGTCTAATATAGAAACATCAAAATTCAAACGTGCCAAAAAGAGTAGAGCCAGACGTATTACATTTGACCTTCAAAATTTTCCTCGTGCTCCCGAAAGTGGGGGGCGACCGCCCCCCCGAGCCTCCCCTCGTTGCGCCCATGGTCACCAAATACACTTTTAAATAAAAAAGCGAAAAAGAATTATTAGAAAGAATTGATAAAAAGATAGCCATTAAAAACAATGTAGGCTACCTCCTACTTTTTTCAACAAATGTTTGGTTTGCTGCTCATGATGTCACCCGAACAACAATATTTCAATTTCATTCCAAAATATTGGAATAAAGTGGAAATATCATCGCATTTTTTCTGCGTCGCATCTAGTTCCACATTGAATATCAAGATACAAGATAAAGTTTTTCGGTTTATGTTTTATTTTTTTATAATACTTGGGCAGATATTTTTACATATACATGAAAACATGAAAGAAACATTTTAAATATAACATGCATTTTATCATCAATAAATTCAACTTTCTATTACGTATCCTTGTTTCTAATTGCATTGATTTTTAATGATTGTCTTTGATAAAATACATACACAAATTTATTTGAACAGGAAGAAATTGATGTTAATTTGCCTGTTTCTTCTCTCTGTCTCTTTTTTTTTTTGGTTTATTTACATTTTCGTCCTCAGGCTAAGTCTAAACTAACAGCGAAGGAAGCCGCTTGTAATGATAAACGTAAGCCACCGCCATCTTGGTTGTTTTCGTTTTCTCCTAATTGAACAATCATTGAGCAGTACTCATTTAGTTTTGTTTGAACTTGCAACACCATAAATAGTTGCGTATCAAATTGAAAAAAAAAATGGGTGATAATAACGTCCAATAATGCTCTAAAACTTGCAAAGCAGTATTGTTGAAAAAATGCAGCCCGTACTGGCAGAAGTCAACGCAAAACATTAAAAGACAAAGTTATGTTGTCACACATTTCGATTTTCGTTCGCTCTTTACGTTGACTTGACAGATCTACTTTGGTGACGCCAGCAACCAAAACAGTATTAAAATTCAAACAAGCTAATCAATTTTATCCCACCTTCGAGTGTTATTTTCTGAGTAAAAGATGTTATTTAAGAGTATTTTCATCGTATTCTAGAACCTATATCTCCCGGTCAAAACCTTGATTCCTGCGCTGAAAAAAAATAGTTTGCATAAATATATCACCACGATTCTGGTGATTTACAAGCAGCTTCTAAGTCAACAAGGCTGTCCATTTGGAGTAGTGGTGTGTCAACGTTGATGATTTCAGTCCATTCCAGGCAATCACAGCACTGTTCTGTGGTTTCTCCATACTTCCTTTAGAATACTTCTTCCCAAGAAGCCTGCAAATGTGAGCCTTTTTGAAGTATCACGTCCACAGGTAGCGATTAAGTGTATCCTCATTCATCCATTCTTAACAATACAGTTGAATCTGGATCGAACTTGAACCAGTAATCAACGTAGGATAGAATGAAGGAATGAATGGATGCTAATTCTTGCACAGATGTTCAGTCAACCCGACACCGACAGCGGAAGCACAAATCGTTCACGCTTGGCCCCATTCAGTTTCACCTGCTTCTCTCTCTTCTGCCATACTGGATAATAATGGGTCGTCCGTACAACTGATATCCGTTCACAAGATCGTACGCTTTGGTGGCGACTTCTTCGTCTACAACAAACGAAGATAATACTCAGAGACGCCAAGATCAAACTGTTAAGACTAGTTCCGACGATATCTGGACCTTTGTCAAACTCAAATCCTAGGCCATGAATACATGAAATGTTTACAGGGGGAATAAGCTTCATGTTAGCTTTCTAAACGTTTTGTAACTCCTAACGGCTATATTCGCTCTAAGTTAGTCCGGAAACACTGTCCTGAGGATTTTGACAAATCATGTTTGAATTGAGCAATGTTGATATGATCACAGCAGTGGAAAGGTTCAGTATTTGTCAATGTTTCATACCAAAACAGCACCTGCGTGTTGCCTTGTGTAACACGTAATTAGTAATCTGGCCAAGTTTTCTGAAAGCATCAAAGAAATTATTGAGAATTCTCACGCTGGTAGCAAACGCGAAGCAACTCACTACCATGTAAAAACAGAAACCATGGTCACGTGGGTTATTTTTAAGTTCGTTTCTGTATTATAGTTGACGAAAGCTATTCCTCTAGTATAGTTCACGAAATTTGGCGTTCAAACTGTAATTAGAATGCATTGTATTCTATTTCAAAGGTTAAGGGCGTTTCGGCACGCCTATACCAGTTTTCCCAGAAACCAGCTAAGTTCTGATTTAACTAGCAAAACAAGTTATCTCTATAACGCCGTTGTCCTTTCCTCCCACTATCTCTGTCTTCCTTTTAGAAAACGCCGACTTGTGTTCAGCGGATTTTAATTTAACGTAATGTACAAAGACTCGTGACAAAGATGTTAGGCCTCGTGACTGGGACATTGGAACTTGGGACTCAAACATTGGGACTTGTGTTTGGGACATTGGGATTTGTGACCAGAACATTGGGACTAGTGACTAGGGCACTGGGACTTGTGACAGGTACGTTAGGAATTGTGACTTGGACATTGGGACTTGTGATTCGGACATTGGGACATGCGACTAGGAGATTGAGATGCGAGACTCACACATTGAGATTTGTCACGCAGACATTGGGACTTGTGAGTCGGACATTGAGACTTGTAACTCAGACTCTCACTGCGAAGGTTGTGCCTCTGACTTCGACTAGGAGTAGCGACTTGAAGACACGGTTTCAAGTCTGCTATTCACTTTCTACTTTGAAAGCAACGTCCCCTCTCAAGATCAATATTTTCTCGTGAAGTGAATAACACCAAATACCCTTCCAAATCGATACTTTAAATACAGAGAGCAGCAAGCGTGATTTTTAGCGAGGTTATTTTTTAAAATCGTCAGCAGTTGCTAACCTGAGAATGTCACAAACGCTTGGCCTTTCATTCTTCCCGCCATCAATCGTATCTGGACCTCTTTCTGATCATCTCTCTCGAATCTATTGAATAATGCCTGCAAGTCCTCTTCAGAGACCTTTTTAGCAAGGTTCTTTAAATAAAGCACCTATAGAAAAGAGTGGAAACTATAGAAGGAATAACAGTATGACATTCACAACACTTCCTTCCTTCTCCTCTCCGTTTACAATGCAATGAGCTAACAATTATAGTACCTGAGAAGGAGAACCTGGTACGTAATCTTTAAACCGAGGTATCTGGTGAATTTCATCTAAAGTCAAACGATGTCTTTTGATGACCTCCTCGTCTAAGGGGAGGATGACGCTGCTTTCATGACCATGTAATTCTGAGTCGTCGACATATTTGGTTTCACTTTGTAAATGATCAGGTTGGTCCAACGAGCAGTCTGAACTGCTGCTTTGGTTTTTACTATTGTATTCTCTTAAGACAGCTTCCAACGCAGGATCCTCTACAAAGACCAAATAACGAGGAAAGTTGAGTTAAGGAGCACGCTGGCGTAGACAGCAAACCACAATGTCAGAAGTTCAAGACTGGCATTTTTCGCAACTGGTCATGGCTGGGTCTCGTCGTGTGTAATTCTGGTACCAAAAATTTAGTCTTACTTTAGAAGGGATTCGTTTTATGTGATCGAGTGTAAATGCCAAACATTCCCAGTAAAACTTTACTTGCTTTCGGTAATTTTTTTCTTGAAACTAGCAGTAGACCTCTCCCGAATTCGGTCCATTCTCCACGAAAAAATGAATCCAAGTCGAGGTCTGGGTGGACATTTTAAGACGTTTACTCTGTTTTGTCCACCCTGGCCTCAACTTAAATCCGTTGTTTCATGGGCTTTGGACCGAATTCGTGAAAAGTCAATAGGCTTTTGCAACTGGGCAAAATACACTTTGCATAACAATATCTGGAGAACAAGCAAAATCTAGTGCAGTCTTCTTCTTTGTTTTGGAAATCCCACTGTTCAGCATGCTCTCCAGTTTTTCATTGTTCTGGATTACTCTTGGCTAGCTGCAAGAGCCCATTATTTTCCTGAGAGAAGGACAGAGAACTGTGCAGTGAGAATTTGGCATAGGGATAATTATTACTCATTAATGTACGAGGAAATTGAAAAAACGAGTCAAAAACTTTTGCTAAACTTGTCGCATATTACGCGCGCAAAAAAACACTTTTCTGTCTTAATTTTAGATTAAGATTTCAAAAAAAAATAAAAAAGAAGTTGTTCAAAACAGCAAAAGTGTCCATCGTACACTGGTGACGGGTATTCGTGGAGTCGGACAAAATAGAGTTAAGGTTGTAGCGACAATTGCCCAGGTTGTGGTAAAAATTCATTGATATAACAAAACATGGTCTTGAAATTAGACTCACCGAACACTCTAAACACTTTGACACCAGTGCGATGGCAAACCATTTCCTCAATTATCCCCCACGCCAAATATCTTTTACATCTTAGCGTCTTTCATGACAATCTGTACTCTTTTCATCATATCTTATCTGACATTAAAAACCTATTGTTTAGTAACTTTAGAATACTCTACTCTTGCAAACATAGCAACTCTTAACTAAGGCCTATATTTGAAGCACATTTAATGAAGCTCAAACGACGGTATAAAGGGTAGCAATGAGCTTTCTCTCTTTTAATAATTATCTATCTGCAATATAATACTCCCTGTACTTGAATAATTATTAACAATATCATTCTTGGATATAGGATATGTAATCCAGGCATAGCTGAAGCTTAAATAACCCTGTTTTCCGGATTTGTTCAGTTTTTTCTTGAGTTTTCGACTTGGTTCTTCGAGTCTTCGACAGAATTGATGACTAATTGAGTCACATGCTTCACTTTTTTACCCATGAGTTTCTGCGACCGTAAGCGGTGAGAACTTTTGATTTGGTTCGTCTGAAGGTGCTGTGCTTTCGTTGGTTGTTTCGTGTGGTCGGATGTGGTTGGCTGCTTGCTCAGTGGAATCTTCGGTAGTGGATTTTCCCTGTTCTTTTCTTTGATGTGCATTGTTTTGTTTTGGGCGTTTCAATTGATAGTAATTAATCCGACGACACGAAACAACCAACGAAAGCACAACACCTTCAAACAAACCAGTCAGACGCTCCCACCGCAAACGATTGCAGAGACTCATGGGTAAACAAAGCAAAGCACCTGGTCCAGTTAGTCATCACTTCTGTCGAAGCCTCGCAAAACCATGTCGAAAGCTTAAGGAAAAACCTAACAAATCCGAAGAACACGATGATAACCCTGAAACAGAATCGAAATTCTAACGCATTTGTTTTCTATTCTTGTTTACTTGAATTATTAGCTGAGAACGACATTTTTCGGAATCTGTTCTATTTTCTATCTGATTTCCGAACACCATAGAACATGGCGAAAATACTCAGTTATTGTATCCTTACGTTTTTTCACTCACTTCTCGGTGTTCGAAAGTCAGATTAAACTCTCCTTTTTCTCTATGATATCATAAAAATAAAAAAAGATTTCGCACATTTGGAACTGGAAATTTCTATATATATAATTCCTCATTCATATGCGATATGACCTGAATATTTAACATAGATAACTCTGGTAAACAGAACAGGTTTTTCACGCATGAAATTCAAAATGTGGGCGTGAGAGTTTTTCATTTCAGAGACTAAAGAACAAGCGGCCAAAATGCAATTTTAGTTAACTAAAATTATGAGGTAATAATAGATTATATTGAAATGCACGAGAATTTATTGTACGTTAAGAATATGTATGAATATGTATGAATAATAATTAATGTAAATAAATAAAGTCAGGAGTAAAATTATAGAGCCCTAATTGTTAACCTTTCACCGGGCACTCGTCAAGGGGAAACCTGCTGAAAACCTGCATGACAGAGGGTTAGATACTATCACCTTAACAGAAGAGTCACTCGCGAGAAGTTTATCGTATGGCTTATATACCGGGCACTGTTACCATTTGGCAACATACCAATTTTACTCGTCAAGGGGAGATCTCCTAAAAACCTGCCAGGCAAAGGGTTAAGATAGTTCAGAATAAAAGTTCGACCAACTCGCTGAATATTTCCTGGGAGTTAATCTGCGGTTTTTCCCGCTTAATATGTATCGCTTCTTTAATTCAGCAAGTTAACTATGTAGTTATCTCTGCACACGATCTTTCTCTTACTCGATGTTTACGTTGTTGCTGCTGTTTTGACATTCTTTAAGGTGTCGGTGTACTGAGGACGTATCTTGTGTTATATATTCTCTTACCTTGTCATGCAGTTTGCGTATGGTGTTGTCAATGTAGTAGTTGAAACATTTGTTGCAGGTGATTTTGTATACGACATTTTTGCTATAACAGAGGTTTCTCTCCCGAGAGGGCATCTAATCTAACAAGGTAATCTGCTCTCCGGAACATGTTCTTAATTTTTTTGTCAAATGTATCAGACATGTACTAGTGGATCCGAAGCTAATACCAGTCAATGTTGTCATGGTTCCGGAAATTGTAAAGGAAGGTTTCTTGTAATTGGGCTTCTTTGATCAGATGTTTAAGATATTCATTCAGGCGTAGTATATCGTCGAATGTATTGTTGTGTTTGGACTTAGCCTGTAGCGAAGAACAGCGGTGATCAATTCCTTTTCTTTCGCGGGGATTATGATGATTTTGGCGTTCTTAGGGATTGTGATTTATAATGTACAAAAAGCGGTTTTTAGGCTTTCTTTCAATTTAAGGCTTGGGTGTGCTCTGTTCATTGCTCATTATAGTAATCACCTGGTCGGGCTTCGCCGGTGGTTTGGAGGTAGATGTCATCGACATGTTTGTAAGGTTCTATCTGGGGTAAGATAAAACATTGGGGTCTTGCGTTCTACCGGACGACCAACAACAAGCGACAAAAGTATGCGAAATGAGTATAATGGCAACTTGTAGCTACGTATATCAATCTGATGTCAAAACATATTTTTAGCGCCAGGCATAACTATTGTATTTGAACGCCCGTGTGCGTTTGTTACACGTAATCATGAGCAAAGATCAAAAGCATGATTCTCCAAATGTAATGCACGATATACTTATACCACTTGAAAGCGTGACATTAAACATATACACAGATCCTTTATAGAAAAACTTTTTATATCGTATTTTTTATATAAAAATTTTTATATAAAGATAACGGGAAACCTGTAAAGAATACAATAATGACCGAAAAATGGAGGTTTATAAGGTATTTTCAACTAAAAATCAACCAACCGCAGAAAAATTGTCGATAACTGATAAATGCAAGCCAAGGGGTTGGCAATTATTGGGGCTGACGTTTTTTGGAAGCATGTCTTGGCCTACTTTTAGGATTTGCGATACGTGTATTTGCCGTTTCGATCAACGGAAAGATTGTGCCGTCTTTTGTCGTATTTTATGCTTTGTAACTATACTTCTTCATATTTGATCACCATCGCCGATACCGCCAAGAAATGTGAAAAACACCTTAGCAAAACATAATTGCTGCGAAGCATCATTCAGTTCTCTATTAGAATACATTCTCGCAGATTGCTCGCTCAAACAAAAAAAACAGCGACAAGAAATTATGCAAATTCTTCTCAAAATTAATTGACAGCAAAACCAGCCGACAACTTCAGAAAAGATAATACATAACAAATTCCCAAAAATATCATCTTGTAAACTCTATTTGAGTTAGAACATGATATATCACACTATAATACTTCGACTTTATTACAAAGTCATCTTGACACAGAATGAATTCAATTTTTGTAATCATTCTGTTTGAAGATGACTTTGTAATAAGGTCAAAATATCATAGTGTCGCATATTTTTCTATTTTGTTGTTCTACCTCCAATTTTGAACATACGCGATGGCATTTTTCGGAATTTGTTTTCTATTATATGATTCACAGCACTGTTCAAAAACAATATTAGTACGTACATCTCTGTCCTCTGGAGGATCGTTTCTGAAGCCTTTCAATAAACTCACGGAACGTGCTTACGCTCTCATAGCTTTAAACCCTAATAAAACAATACTGCTCATTTTTTTAACCTTTGACTCCCAGGGTTCATCTCTGTCACAAATAAAATCGTCCGCCGTTAGCCAGAGTAAAACGCTAAAGTAGGCCTTTGTCCCTTAATAGCTCAAACAGTTCATAAAATCTACAAAATAAATAAATAGGCCACTTTTCGACAAACACCAGTGGCCTATTTCCTCTGATAAGAATCGGACAGTAAAAATATTTTAGAATAATTTCTGTCCGAAATTAGGTCAATTTGGCAGCTCCGGTGATTACAAGGAGAATACTTAATAAGTCCACGGACCAACCAGAAGAAGGAAACTAAATACAAAAATTGCAGGTTCAGTTGATAACTAAGGAATAATATGATATAAAGCGATCAAGTGACCAGTAAAATTTTTGACAGACAAGGGAAAGACTGCACTATAATAGGATTATCGCTTTATCACCTAGAGTCATTTCTCATACCTCACTAGTCATATCAAGATGGGCCAGTGTTTTGGACAACCTGACACGCCTGGTGTAAAGCTGGAAGATATTTTTAAAAAATGTCTCGCACGGTGTCTTTGTCCATGTTGTGGCGTACGCGTTCTTATTTATCAATCGGAAGTTGACGGACCAGAAGAAGAAACACGGCGGGCGAAAGATACACCACCATCGGAAATTCCAAAGTGTTCCAGCGAGTAAAACCAAACTAAACTTAAGAAGAAAAGATGGTCGGGAGAGAGTGCGTTATGGCATTTTTAGGACTTGCATGAACCTGTTCGTTTGACGGACGAAAGCTCCAATAATGAAGAAAGTTTATTTCTAGTGCAGAGAAAAACTATTATAACGCTTTCTCGCTATTGTATTGTATTTACACGTATTTGTTACCTTTTCTGCTATGAAATCTCAAATAATAAGTGCATGGAATCTTTGTAAATGTGAACAGTTTCCGGTAAGTCAGATGCTTTGGGATAAGAAAAGACGAAGAAGTGTCCCCACAGGAAGATTTTGAGATCAAGAGATGAAAACATTTGCCAAACTGGAGAATGAATCACTGTTTAGTCTCGAGGTCTTTTAAAACGGACTACGTAATGAAAAATAAGCAATGGAGAGTGTTGCGAATCGATTGTGAGTGTATGAGAATCGATTGCCTGTAAACTAAGGTTTTAATCAGCTAGATCTCTTACGCAAGCAAAACGGTAAAACATGGCGGTCAAGAGTGTTTCAGTATGTAAGTTGCTGACCACATGACAGGCTCATAGACCACAGAACACCCAAACCAATAACAATTAAACAACTAAACCGCGATGCTAGTTTGTAGTGTTATAACATTACAGATAGGACCACAATGACGGAAACCGATAAAGCCAGAAATTACAACTGCGCAATGCAACAACTTTGGCGTCAAAGCGTTTCGGTCGCGTATAAAATAACAGGAAAAAGTGACTAACACATTTCTTACGCGAAAGGCTCCTCTAAACGTAATGCACTGAGCGAAACCAGAACTATGTGTAGTTTGTCTAGGCCGTATCCAAACCATTACGATATTTTCTGAATGTTTTGAAAAGCATGGTTCCATTATCGACTCAAAGCTAGTTACGGACGTGTATCCTTCGAATTCTTATCAGTTATATAATTGTTGTAATTGTTATAATTATATAACAGTTCACAAAGTATCGCTTCGGCGGTTCTTGCTGCTTCTTGAAGGGTTTCTTCATCCTAAGAGTCCTTTAGTCTTTACACTTAGACTATGGATAAATAAAAAACCATTCAGCCACTGTTGTTTTAGATCGCGTAACGTACGACAACAAGACAAGTGCCCTCTTGGAAACTCATAGTTATAGAGTTGAAATGTGATCGAACACCAGTTATTGAAAGGACAGTTTCTAGCAAATTATTCGAACTTTATAAAAATAACAGTTTGTGCAAGCATCTTTACCAACGATTACATTCATCGGCATTACTTTGTCCAAAGTTTTACGGTTTAGCGAAAATACATAAAACCAACGGTCTACTTTGTCCAATTGTGTCTTCACAAGGCTCCCTAGATATGCCTTGGCATAATATTTAGCTGGTATTTTGAAGCTTGCCGTCGGGTAAGTCTAGCCACCATAAATTGAATTCTAATGAATTGAAGAAATCAGAACCATCGAATTAGAAAAAGATTATATTTTAGTTACCTATGATGTAGTTTTTACTGCTTAATTTGTGATGAAGATTTCAAAAACAGTTAGCTTGAATCCGAAATTCAAACAGGAAGTTGGTTAAAGCATAAAAAGTGTCCACTCGTAAACTGGTGACTGGTATTCGTGAGGTCGGAATAACCCTGTAAGAGAATCAACATACTAGCGCATTTGTTATTGTCTATTCTTTTTCTATTTTAATCATTAGTTAAGAATGAGACTTTTCGGAATTGTTCTATCTTCTATATAATTTCCAGACACCAGGGAAGTTGGTGGTTTAAGATAGTTCAAAATAAAAGTTGCGCCAACTCGCTGAGTTTTTCCCGGGAGTTAATCTGTGGTCGTTTCCGCTTAAGATGGATTGCTTCTCTAAATCCGCAAGCTGACTGTGTAGTTATCTCTGCACACGACCTTTCTTACTTAATATTCTTAATTAATAATGATCTCAATTAATATTTATGGTGTTGTCGTTGTTTTGGCATTCGTTAAGGTTTCGGTGCACTGTGGATGTATTTTGTACGATATGTTGTTATCCAGTCGTGCAGTTTGCGTATGGTGCTGCCAATGTAGACGTTTAAACATTTGCGGCAGGTGATTTTGTAGACGACATTTTTGACGTAACACAAGTTTCACTCCCGAGTAGGGCACTCTTGTTTGTCGTAAGATGCCATTTCTGTCTGGGGGCTTAATACCTGTCGAAGAGGGTGGTCTGCTTTCCAGAACATGCTATTAAGTTTGTTGATAAATTCGTCAGATGTATGTACTCCTATGGCAATACCAATCAGTGTTGTCATGGTTTCGGGAGTTGTCAGCAGTGGAAGGTTTCTTGTTACTAGCTTTCGTTGATCAGATGTTCAGGATATTCATTCACGAGTAGTATGACGTCGAATGTATTGTGTTTGGACTTAGCTTGTGATGATGAACAGGGATGATCAATTCGTTTTCCTTCGTTGCAAATTATGTTGACTCCGGTATTCTTAGAGATTGTGGATTTATAACGTACAAAAAGTTGTTTTTTTTCTTTTTGTAGAACTCGAATTCAGTTTTACCGTCATCACTATTAGATCAAGCAAGGATAATGAGTGCCCCGTATGTGTCGTGACTGGTTTTACTATTTAAAATTTAAGGCTTGGGTGCGCTCTGTTCACTGCTGTATAGAAATCAACTGTTCGTGCTTCGTCGATGGTTCGACGTGGATGCCCTCGACATAATGTTTGTAAGGTTGTTTCTATAGACAACCCATGCAGAACGGGCTACATAAGAATGCGAAATGAGAAAAACTTCGATTGTACCTACGTATATCCAACGTCATAACAAGTTCTTTTTAGCGCCAGGGTTGAGTAACTACGTTAGAACGCGCACAGAGTTTGTATCACGTGATTATGAGCAAATATCAAAAACATGATTCGCCAAATGTAATGCACGATATATTTATACTACTAGGACGCATGACTTAAACACAAAGATCTTCTATATAAAGAAAGATTTTTATAAGACTATTCTGATACAAAGATCACGGCAAACCAGTAAACAATTTAATAAAGACCGCAAAATAGGAATCTATAGAACATTGTTTCCACAAAAAGACAACTAAGGTCTTACGCAAAAACCAACTGAAGAAAAATATCCATGACAAATACATACAAACCAGGTACTTGGCAATTATCGGGGCTGATATAATCGTTTTGTTGGAAGCATGTTTTGGCCCGTCAAGGAGATTAAGCTTCCCGTGCGAAAGTTCATTGCGAAAGAAAGTAGCGGTCATGTTGCTCAGTATTTCTCGGCAGTTTACCCTCATAGTGTTTGACTTCTTCAGGTCGGATCAGCGATTTCACTTTTGGTGTGAGCACGGAAGTTCACTTTTTTCAACAACTGTTTCAAATAGCAAGTTAATCGTATCGTGAATCCTGGAAAAGCAAGATTTTACCTCACCTTCCTGCGCGAATGCCCGTGATTTTCGTGGGATTTTTGACAGCAACAATACTCCTGTCAAACTCCAGCGAGAACTACGTACGTTCGTTCAGGAAGGTGTAAGAAAATCTCGCTTTTGCGGGATTCACGATGCGTGTATTTACCACCTCGATCAACGGAAAGATTGTTCCGGCCTTTCGTCGTATTTTATGCTTTGTGACTAAACTTTTTCATACTTGATCACCTTCTCCGATAACGCCAAGAAATGTGAAAAATACCTTAGGAAAACAAAATTGTTGCGATACATCATTCAGTTCTTCATGAGAATACTTTCTCGCAGATTGCACTCTCTTAAACTAAAAAAATCAGCCACAAGAAATTATGCAAATTCTTGTCAAAATTAATTGACAGCAAAACCAGCCGACAACTTGAAAAAATATAATACAAAACAAATTCCCAAAAATATCATCTAGTGAACTCTAAATTCAAGTTAGAACAAGATAAAACATGTCACGCTGCAATATTTCGACTTTATTACAAAGTTATCTGGTGACAGAATGAATTCAATTTTGGCAATCATTCTGCCTGAAGACGAGCTTGTGATAAAGTCGAAATATCACAGTCTCGCATATTTTTCTATTTTCCTGTTCTAATTCGAATTTTGCGTTTACAAGATGGTATTTTTCGGGATTTTTGTATTATATGATTGACAGCGCTGTTCAAAAACAATGTTAGTACGTAGATCTCTAACAAAACACTGCAGCTTGTTTGTTAAATAGTTTATAAAGTCTACAATTAAATAAATAGGTCACTTTTTGACAAATACCGGTGGCCTATTTTCTCTGATAAAAATCGGTCAGTAAAAGTATATTGGGCCAGTGTTCGTAATTATTGGCCGAAATTAGGCAGCTCCGATGATCATAAGGAGAATACTTAAGTTCACGGACCAACCAGAAAAAGGAAACTAAATATAAAAATTACTGGTTCAGTTGATAAACAAGGAATAATATGATATAAAGCGATAAGGTGATCAGTAAAATTTTTGACAGACAAGGGAAAGACTGCACTATAATAGGATTATCGCTTTATCACCTAGAGTCATTTCTCATACCTCACTAGTCATATCAAGATGGGCCAGTGTTTTGGACAACCTGACACGCCTGGTGTAAACCTGGAAGATATTTTCGAACGGGTACGGTGCATCTGTCCCTGTTGTGCCGGACGCGTTTTAATTTATCAATCAGAAGTTGATGGACCAGGAGAAGAAACACCGCCTGCGGACGATACAGCACCAACAGAAACCCCAAAGTGTTGCAAACAAACTCCAAAGTGTTGCAAGTAAAAGCAAATTAAAGTTAAGAAGGAAAACTGGTCGGGAGTGAGTACGTTATGGCGTTTTCAGGACTTGTATAAACCTGTTCATTTCACGAATGAGAGCTTCGATGACGAAGAAAGTTTATTTCAAGAGCAAGAAAAACTGTTATAAAACTTTGAATTCTCAGTTCTATATTTCATTTACACGTTTTTGTTACCTTTTTCTGCTATGAAATCTCAAATGATAGATGTATGGAGTCTTTGTAGATGTGAGTAGTTTCCGGTAAGTCATATGCTCTGGGAAAGGAAAAGACAAAAAGTGTCCCCAGAGGGACATTTTGAGATCAAGAGAGGGAAACAGTTGCGAAATTGGAGTATGAAGAACCGCTCAGTCGCGAGGGCTTTCAAAAACGGGCAACGTGGTGAAAAATAAGCAATGGAGAGGACTACCTAAATCAAAGCCGATAAAGACGAAAATTGCGACTGCGCACTGCAACAACGTTAGTGCCGCAGCGTTTTCGGTCGCGTATGAAACAATAGGAAAAAGTGACTAATACATTTCTTGGGCGAAAGGATGTAGACCCTTTAAGGTAATGCACTGAGCGAAACCAGAACTACGTGAAGTATTGTCTAGGCCGCATCTAAACCATTACGATATTTTCGGAATGTTTTGAAAAGGATAGTTCCATTATCGGCTCAAGGCCAGTTATGGACGCGATTTTTTCGAATTCTTATCTATTACGTAATTATAACAGTTCACAAAGTATCACTTTAGCGGTTTTTACTGCTTCTTAAAGGGTTTCTTCATCCTAAGAGTCGTTTAGTCTATACACTTAGACTAAGGATGAATAAAAACAATTTAGCCACTGTTGTTTTAGATCGCGTAACGTATGATAACAAGGTAAATGTTCTTTTGGAAACTCATAGTTAGAGTTAAAATGCGATTGAACACCAGTTATTGAAAGGACAGTTTCTAGCAAACTATTCGAACTTTCTAAAAATAAGTATCCAAGCATCTTTACCAACGATTACATTCATCGACTTTACTCAGTCCAAAATTTTATGGTTTACCGAATATTCATGAAAGCAACGGTCCTTTTCGTCCAGTTGTGTCTTCACAAGGCTCGCTAAATAAGCTTTGGCATAACATTTAGCTGGTGTTTTGAAGCCTGCCGTCAGCACGTCTCGCCACCACGAATTAAATTCTACGGACTTTGCTGAAGAAATCAAAACCTTCCAATTAGAAAAAGGTTATGTTTTAGTTAGCTATGATGTAGTTAGCTTGTTTAATAACGTTCCTGTAGACGATGCGTGTCGTATTGCTAAAGAAAGACTTATGGCAGATGAGACACTGACTCGTAGAACAAGTCTTCCCTCGGATGAGATCTTCGAGCTACAGATACTTTGTCTTCACTCGACTTGTTCTCAACGGCGGAATAGATTTTTTGACCGAACGACTGGAGCAGCGATAGGTTCTCGGTTGTCGCCCGTAACAGCAAACCTTTTTGTGGAATTTAAGAATTTGAGAAGGCGGCTCTCAAGACCTCAGTTCTAAAACCAGAGATGTGGAAGCGCTACGTGGATGATACTTTAAGTACTTGGCGTCATGGCTTTGATGACTTGGCTAATTTTCTCGACTATCCTAACAGTATCAATCCTTCGACCAAGTTCCCAATTGAAGTCCAAAACCAAAACAAATCAATTTCGTTTTTGGACGTTATTCTGACAGTTAAGGCAATTTCTCAGTAATTGTTTCCGAAGTGATAATTCGCTGAAACCTCTCAGGCTTAAAGTATATCCAGAACCAGCTGACAACTTAAAGAAATAAAGAAAGAAACAAACTCCGAACAATATTGTCATCTTGATAACTCAAGATATGAGCTAGAATCAACAGAATGACAATGAAATTGTGACATTTTGTC
>JBAHVQ010000323.1:394696-414729 GCA_036872915.1 Nanipora kamurai | reverse complement strand
ATATATATATTATATATTATATATATTATATATATATTATACATTATATATAATACGTAAAATATCAATTCTCTTTATACATATACAAGATCAAGAATACCGATAGCAAATAAACATGATTCATGCATATTTTGAAGATAAATTAATATTTTCTGTAGTTGATAACCTCCAACAATGAGGAAACGAGTTCGATTATAAAACAAATCCTGACCCATCCAAAACCTAAGAGCTCACAGACGGGTGAACCTGCGAGGGTGGGACTCTGCAGAGGCTCGCCTCCCCTAAACAGGTGATGAGAGGAAAAAACAGATATGGGCGCTTTTTCTGCTCTAACGTATAGAAATTTTATTTACAATATTATGATTAACAAAGTTCAACCCGTGCTTAATATCATAATTTATTGATTTCAAAATGGCTGTCAACATTTACAGTTGAGTAAGGATAAACGTTTGGGATTGAATAAGTTCAGGATTTATCTTTTTTATTATTTCCAAATGTCCTCTGATTTGTTCATCTTACTTCGTGTCAACCATTTTTAAATTCCTTTGTCGCGTATATGATTTAGACAATGATCCAAGATCGCGATATTATTGAAAACGTTGCACAGTGTCTGCACGATTTAAAATCTAAATGGCAACCTACTTTTAGGTAAACATGAGAAAAGCGATCCATAACCCCTAAGTTAATCCTTACAAAGTTCGAAATATAGTGAAAAATACAAAGCAGCATCGCTCAGAATAGCAAAGCATTCAACCCACTGAGAAGAGCTTCCTCACGACATCAAAAATCTGGTTCATCAAATGTTAGTTTGCTGGATTGAACTTGTACTCTTTAACTATTGCCATTTTCTTGCCAACTATAATTACCTTTCCTTGCAAGTTTAATGTCCTTAGTGTAAAAGCAGAGGAAGAAAACCAACATATCTTAAGAATTTATTTTTCAGAGCAATAAGTAACCTCATACCAATTTTCAGAAAAGTTCACCAAAGAAATTGGAAGATAATGTGTCGTAATTGTGATAATCGTGAAAATATGCAGATGTTCCAACACAACTGTTACTATCTTAATCGAAAAGTGCACAGTTCGACAAATATCTCGTGCTTCTTCTAGAGTTAGATACACTTTTCACCGAGCTTTTTCATCGAACGGGGTTAGGATGAAATAATTTTTCTGGGACACAGTCTTTACCACGATATAAATAGAGGATCGTTACGAAAGCTTGTGAACTAAACATATTGGAGCACACCTCCAAATATATTCTTGGTTTGCATTCAGACTCCAATAGATTCAAATGACTAGAAACACGGCGGCGATGCTGGTGTCCCTAAGAAAAGAACCTAATTAAAAATCTGTTGCTAAAGAACATATACATGGCGGCTATGACGCAATGTCCAAACCAGCCATAAGCGTCACTTCAACTGGTTTCAAGTTGTTACTTTACCTTTAGTTTTACCTTTAGTGTTTACTAGGCAACATCTTTTGTACAAAAAGTAAAGCCGGTTTGGCATCATCCTCACGGTAGTATTTTTATTATCATTATTATTATTATTTGGATAACTACAAATTTATCGTTTCATAAGTAAAATCTGGTTCACATATATATTATGAGCATCAACATACAGACAAAGCAAAAAGCAAAATAAAGGAATGAAACCAAACATACGAAATGACAACCTCCCTTAATTTAATAAAAAATGTTGACACTTTTCAAGAAACTCACTTCAAGTAGTGGGTGTTGACGTCATCGCCATCTCTCAAAAAACGCCTGAACATTCTTGGATAAACGATAGAAAGGAGTCCCAAGTACGTTTTTATCACACTTTGCAGTAGTAAACTTAAACCTGAAGTTGCATTTCATGATTATTAATTCATAAATATCTGAGGAAATCGAAAAAACGAGTAAAAAACATTTGCTAAACTTAATGTCACGGTTCGCTGCTGCACAACGCTTAAAACCCATTTTCTAACCCAATTTTTGATGTAGCTTTCAAAAAACTTAGTTTGAATCCGAAATATAAAAAGAAAGTTTGTCAAAACAGGAAAAGTTTCCATCGTCATGGGTGATCGTTATTCGTAGTTATGGGGCGCCAAATGTAAAAAAAGTGTTTACGACAAAACTATGTCACTTTTATCATTATTTAACCCTTTACCGGGCAGGTTTTCTGGAGGTCTCCCCTTGACGAGTAAAATCGTCTGGCGTTAGCCAGAGTAAAATTAATATGTTGCCATTTGGCAACAATGCCCTGGAAAGGGTTAAGTATATAATCTGTTATATTAACCATACATAATCCATAGATTTATTATTTAATCCATACAATCCATAGATTGTTTATAAGTAATCTGTAGATTGCTTACGAGTCATTCAGGAATAGTTTAACTAAAAAGTATTATTTATTAAATAAGACAGGGATGATTTACTGAACTATTAATAATTAGTTGTTACATAATCCACGGATTTGTTTACAAATCTATGGATGGTTTAATAAACCATAGTTTGTGCATTAAACAATCCAAAGATTGTATATAAGTAATCTAGGGATGATTTGGTGAACCATGGAATCTTTGTTAAACAATCCAGGGATTGTTTGCTCGTGCCAAATTTAAAAATATTGTGGAAGGCCGCCAAATGTCAAAAAACCTATGGCCAACTAGAAAGAGCGTTGGTACAACTGTTTGTGGCCAGGGGAGGTAAAAACATCGAGTCGACCCAAATCTTATTCCTGCAGACTGGCTATTCCTCTACGTTGAGAAGCGTCTGTTGAGTTGAGTCTGGCTCAACTCCTTTCTGTTCTTACAGGTCCTCAGTAACCTATGGAGACTTTAGTATTTAACTTTGGCTAACGCCAGACGATTTTACTCGTCCAGAGGAAGTCCTCGGACAGGAAAGAGTTAAACGAAGTTCTATAAACTACGAATAAGTCCTCAGGTAATAATATTACTAATGTGCTTAATCAAATAGCAAGGTTGAGTCCTCGTCAGACAAGTACTCATTAACACTGATATCTTTGCCAATGAGATCTTTTTCTACGAAAATAACATATCGCTTTTTCGTTGGAATTGATACGTGCTTTTCACGAGTGAGCAGCGACCAACCAGACACTTGTTGCATGTTTTCAATCGATTGACAAACCCAGATGTTTTGTGTTTCGCTTTTCTTCGCTTATCACTACATCAAAATTTAAGACATCAGAAAACGTAGTTGATATTTGTTTTAACCGTTGCGTGT
The DNA here is from genome assembly GCA_036872915.1 of Nanipora kamurai. Taxonomy (NCBI): domain Eukaryota; kingdom Metazoa; phylum Cnidaria; class Anthozoa; order Scleralcyonacea; family Helioporidae; genus Nanipora; species Nanipora kamurai. The sequence continues at coordinate 411,504 of JBAHVQ010000323.1, read as the reverse complement.
TAACGATTAACCAGAAGGCAATGGAGTTAAATATTGATTTAATTGTTTTAATATTAATAATAGAGTTAATTGTTTAATATGCCGCACTGGAAATACACTAAACGTAAATACTTTCTTTAACTAAATAGTTCTTGAATTTTCAACAAAAATTAAAAAGATTCACTTGATATTTTGGATTATTTGTAAGTTTAATCTTTCCTCGCTGTCTTTATAATACGTTGGCTTGATCGATGTGGCCTTGTTGTTGTCGAAGGGCGGCGATTTTGACGATTGTAAGTGTTATTAGGACTTGTTCGTATGATCCTGGTAACCAGACTGGCTCGCTTTCTTTTTTTACATTTGGCACCTCATGCGTGGGATCGGACAAAATAGAAATAAGAAAAATTCAAAAGCACCTCAAAAAATTTAAATTCTACCAGGCATGTTTTGTTGGTGATCACACATGTGGTTTCTGGAAAAGAAAGAAGTGGATTTTCCAATAAATATTTTCTAGTCCAAGCATTGCAAACTGAAAAATCTTGGGGGTGCCGTCCGCTGAACTTTTGTATAGGTCGCCGAACCTGACAAAATGTATCAGCCGTATTATGCATGTTACGTCTCATGATATAGATCACGGATTATAAAATATAACTGTGATATATAGATTACATCGGGGGACTGCGTACTAATTATCTATCTTTATACAATATTGTGTTATTCGTATTTCCTAAGTCTGTCTATCGTCTACCCCTTTTCTGACGAATTCATGGCATGAACCAGAAACAAACATCGAAGTGTTTTTTAAGGAATATACCTGGCCTTATTTCAGAAGCTCGTCGACGAATATTTGTGACAATATTAATGTTATCGAGTTTATTCAACGGCGACCCGAGAACAGTCTATATATTCTGAACATACTTTGCCAACCTGCTCAAGGTCGTTGCGATACTCGATTTCGAGACGATCTTAGCTTTTTGGTAACGGAATTGCAAGCTTTGTCCGAAAATTAAGATGAACTCATGTACAGGAAACCACGAATCAGTCCAGTTTTCTTGTCCAACCAATGAAGGAAGAGGCCATGAGAAGATGCCGATATGACATTTCCAAACATGCCCCTAGCAATCTACACCGGTTCATCAGCCCGTTCAGCCATGAAATCAGTTCATAAATTCTTCAGGAAAGGCCGGTAGACAGACTTGTCGTTACCACGAAATACGAATAACGCAATATTGTACAAAGGTACCGGGTGGCCCAAAAAAAGTACTTCTCTTTGATTCAGTGTAACTTAAAAAGTAAAAGAGCTCTTACACTTAAACAATAGGCATTGTATTCAGTAATGCATAACTTAAATTTTGGTATATACCATGTCCATTTTAATACAGTATTGACCGAGATAACAGCGTTTAAAGTTGAGTCAACGTTTCTGGAAATGTCGAAAATGACCAAAAAACCGCCTATGAAACTAATTTTGTCAACCGCAGTTTATCGTAATTTATCCAAAATTCCTTCGACTGCATGCTGACACGGGCAAGAAAGTGCATTCTTGCTGCGGGACATGCATTTCCTAATGAATAGCATTTTTATCTGGAAAACGAACGTGTACTTTTCGACTGCAGTGTACCTACCCACAGGTTACTGCAGTATTAACATTTCATAGGCCGTTTTTTGCTCATTCTCGACATTTCCAGAAACGTTAACTCAACTTTAAACGTAGTTATCTCAGTCAATACTGTACTAAAATGCACATGGTATATACCAAAATTTAAGTCATACATTACTGAATACAATGCCTGTATAGGTGTAAGAGCTCTTTTACTTTTGAAGTTATACTGAATCAACGAGGAGTACTTTTTTTGGGCCACCCGGTAGATAATTAGCACGCAGTCCCCCGATGTAATCTATATCACGGTCATTTTGTAATCCGTGATTTGTATCATGAGACGTAACATATATATTGGGGCCTTTTGCCGGTAATACTTTATCACAAGACCTGTTATACATTTTGTCAGGTTCCACGCCCTATACTTTTGCCCAAAAGTCAAAAAGTTAAACAAAGAAATATGTAAAGTAGCATGTGCGCGTTTCGATTGAATTGATGAAAATATCGTAAGGGATAATCTTTCTTGTATATTAGTAAAATTTAGTCCAGCCAAAAAGAGTTGAGAACTTTAGTAGTCTTGTAAGAAACGTTGTGATGCTGGAGTCTCGTCCTCTTATTCCACAATAGTTGATGGTGGGAGGAATACTCTTGCATGTATGTGCCCTAGACATGGGTTCATCAAATTTCCGTTTTTGTTGTGGCGGCTGAGAATTAGTTAACTTAAGAAAAAAGGAAATCAGGAACCTGCCAAAATACAATCTTTTTCCGATTCAAATATTCAAATTTAACTCTCCGTAGTTAGGTGTATGAAACATGTTGAAAAATCGCCAACGACACAAACATCAAAAATAAGCTCATATGACGCAAGGGGTTTTTTCATTATACACAGTGTTAATGGGAATCCCCTAACTTAATGTATTATACCGTAGATAACCTAAAAGTCTTTTAAATACATACTTGATTTCTTCTTACGTTTTGCCTGTGTTTTTAATCCATAATAATTTTACATCAGGCTACATTTTCAAACGACTTAAGTCCCTTCATTTCAAATAAAATTTACTGAGTTTAGACAATGATGTCAACACTCACTAATTGGGAAATCACCTGTCACTTCATAATTGCCTAGGAAATAAAATAACATAAGAAACAAGCAACACAGTATTGAACTCCCATGTAATGTACAGAAACACGTCAAAGCTTCAAGGTTTCAAGAGTTCATCGGTAGTTCTATAATGGCTGGATCAAAATGTCTTGTATGGTGCGGATTAATTGCTTACTTCGTCCTCTACCTGCTTCAAGCATCCATTCTCGTTTACTACATGGCAGAACATCTCCATAAACTCTGGAGTGTCGTATCCATTCCGTATGTTGTATCCCTTGGGTACCTTCTCAAAAATCGTTGTTTTCGCACATCTCGAACAAGAGAAAAGGCGGTCAAAAAAGTTTGGATTGTATGGTTGCTCTATATCGTGGTGCTTGACGTATCCATCGCTGCAATTTTCTCCTCTGTGGTAAACAAGCTGGAAACTAGTGATACGCTTGGACCTAATGCACTAAAAACTACCCTTTGCATCACTCCCGTTCTTCTTATTCTGCTACTCAACGTCACTATTCCATCAGGCAATCAAAAATTTGTCGAGAGACTTTCTGTCACGGTTGTTTTGGATCTCTTCGATGGCATCGAAATGTTGGAGATCATTCTTCTCCAAGAACAATCTTTTGACCTTCCTAATTCTTTGGAGAGATGGATCATTGGTTTCGTTTGTATCAGCTTTTTACTTTCGCCGTTTGCCTTGTTTCAACATAAAGTGAATTCCCGAACTGGCGAGGTTACAACAAGAAAGAAAACGTTGCTTGTTCGCACGTCTATTCAAGTTTTGTGTGTCAACTTAGCGTTCTTGATAGTTCGATGTATAGTGTGGTCAAACTATCATTATGACGCCTCAATCTTTATCACGAAAAATGTTTTGTCGATAATAATAAGTGGAATTGAAATTTTTGCCGTATTTGGCTGTTGCAACTGCGGTAATGAAACAAACGAAACATTTTATGTATGAGCAAGCTGCCATCAAAAAAACTGTCTGTTAATATACATATTATTCTTAACTCAGACTCAATTCCCGGAAAACTGAAAACGAAAGTAATGGAAACCGGAACTACAGATAAGTAGGAAAACAGGAACCAGGGGCGAGGAAGGAGGAGAAGGAGAGAAATCGTTCTTCGCTTATGAAAGCGGCAGAAAAGCATATCAGTCCTGGTACTTTTTATTTAGTTAGTGAGGAAAGTAATGTTTTTGCGAATCATTTCACTAACGCCATGATTATCTCGATCACTTTTATTCACTGAAGTTATTTAAACCTCAAACTTTTCTAGTTGCTCGTGCAACAAGGGAATTTCACCTTCATCTATTACCTAAGAAGTCCTTTGCTTTAGGCAAAAATTAACCTTTATTAATGATGGAAAATTCTTTATATTGTCAAATAACTATTTCCTTTATTTTAAAACTGTTTTAAATTTTCTGTTTTAAATGAAATATGTATCTCACATAATAATATAGTATATATAATATAGTGTATATTATAATATATAATATCTCACATGCAAGGAACGTAACTTGTTTTGTCATCAACTTTTTTGAAAAGCAATTGAATTTTTAACTACGCAAAAGGGAGACTTGCGCCCACACGACCACTCCCATGGGTCTACCACTCACTTGCCCGCCCTTTGGAGCTTAGGCTCTTAAAAATTTATGATTTTAAATACTTAAGAGCGATACTTGCTTTGAAAGGAATGAACTATTAGATTTCTCCTTTTAGCCCGAGGAGATTTGTCAAAGTTTCACCATATAATGCCATCTCAACTAAAAATCTTCCCACTTATGAGTGAAAATCTAATCTCTAATTTCGCTTAATTTACAGTATTGCTGATAAATATAAATATTTGTATTACATAATGTAAAAGAAATTTCTGCATGTCAGAATGATGTGTTTTAAGAACCAACTCTAGGCCCTGCAATTGCGAATCAAACCCGCAAACCTGCGAATAAATTATCTAGTGCCAACTGAGTTATGAAGGCTGTTGCCAACATAGTGGTTACGAAGTCAGTTATATGTAGATGGTAATGCTGGTGAAAAGAATGGTATACTCTCAATGACTGCATGGTTAGTTGATTAAAACGATGCTTAAGAAGGCGTCAACAATCTCAAATGTTACTTTCCTTTCAGGAAAATCCCCTATTTTGGGATCAATCTTTCGTTAACAGTAAGTTGTTTAATGTAATACATATACCTATTTTACCATGTAGTCTTGAGCCTATCCATCTACTTTAAAGAACTTCCGATGCCGTTGATGTTGTAATTAACTACTGTTGTTAAAATAGTCCATGCATGTAATTAACTATGCCTAATATCTTGTTAATCTATATAATCTATATGGTAATCTATACAAGTGATTGTTTCTTTCAATAATTCTTCTTATTATCATATGCATATTTTTACATAACAATTAACAATTATTGGATTCGGCTTTTGCGTGATATCAACAATTAGCCATACCTCGGTCTATGTTATCTGCCGAAGCCTTCGGCTTTGACCGAGGTATGGATAATTCTTGTTATCACACGAAAGCCGAATCCAATAATTGTTTTATTATACAATTATAAAGGCAGAAGACTTTAGGGATGTTATGTAGCGAAGCCATGGAAATTAACAATTACGTCACCCACAAACAATTTTTGATGTCTTGTAGGTGGCGAGACATCGAAAATTGTCTGTAGATTTTTTAACCAATCAGAATCGAGATTGTAGCAGTGTTGTATAATAATAAGAATTAAATAGCATTCAGAATATCATGTGGTAGCTTTTCACTGATTTGATTAAATCATTAAGTTCCCAGGACATTAAAAACATTTCCTACAGTTTGTGTTATATTACGTGATATATTACGCGCGCCAAAAACCACTTTTCTGCCTCAAATTTTTAATCAGTTTGGAAATCCAAAAATTTCTTTCAAGTTCAAATTTGTACAGTAAGTAGTTCAAAATAGCAAACGCTTTCACCATTTTCTAAGATCGGATGTCTATGGTATTGGACCAAATAGAATTAATCGAGAAAAAGTATAATAGACAACCAAGAGAGTTGGGAAACTGCCAGAATTTAAATTTAGAGACATTGACCTTTCGAGCGAAGGTCCTTCGTTGGAATGAAACGTAAAATCCAAAAACAGTAGATGTCGTTTTCATGGTGAAAAAATTCGCGTGATAAAGAAGATGACCAAAAAGATTGAAAAATCGATGGCAAACTAACTAATAAGATGTAAATGATGGATTGTCATTTGCTATTTTAAAACGTCAATCAATTAACAGAAAAGGGGAGGACCCGGCAGAGACTCCAAAGGAAAGGTAATAAGCAAAAGGTAACTCGCAAAAGGCTAAAACAAAAGAGAACCCAAGGGAATAAGGGATAAAATCCAATGTTCTTTTATCTGCTCATGCTAGAAAAAAAACATTAACTTATGAGGAGGAATTATAAAAATTATGGCCCTTACCGAGCAAAGATGTTCAGCAAATCTAACCGAGAGACATCGGCCAATTTCGCCGATGTAAAGTTTACAACATTTACAACAGAACATGCAGTAAATGATGTTGGAATAAGTGCATGTGAAATGATGTCAAATTACAAAGTCAGATTTGGGCCCATAAATTTTGGTGGTAAGATTGAGGAAGGCTCATGTGTAGCAACGGGCACTAAAGAAAAAAATGGATCTTGTTTAGGTGATGCTCACTAAACAGTCTCGAATATATTTATTTCGTTAAAAAGACCTCAATGAGTGTCTGCGAAAATGTTCGATGTCTCAGGATGGTTTTGTAAAATATTAAAATTGCAGATGACAATATCTCTAATTTTGTAACTACAAGAATGAAATGTTAGGACCAAGGGGACCTTGTCAGAGGAATTTTGTCGCACAGGTGTTTTAAGAGTGTCTAAACACGAAATATCGAAAGCGTTTTGATTGGCGGTGTCTAATAAGTAAGGTAAGATAAAGTAAGATCAACTTTATTCATATAGTAACGGTCAATAATACAACATACTGATTTCCATTAAGGCGTGTACTATAATAACTATAATACGATACAACTACAATACAATTGCTATATATGACAATTATCAATCAAGAATATTATAACTAAAAACACTCCAATGTAATGAAATAGTAGGATATGGCCATGAGATGTTGTCATATCTATAAATAGTAATTATATAAACATTGTAAATAGACCACGTGAGAGAGAGAGTGTGAGTGTAGAGTAAAGAGTAAAACACTAAAGTGGCGATGAGGACAACAGCAAGTTTTCAAACCAAGACCACGAACACTTTCAAAGTAATGATGAATCAGTCAACCGAGTCAAACGAGAAGTCACAACAAGCAGCGGGCAGTTCCACAGTACAGACATTATCCGTTCCTCGGAGTGGATTACCACCTTTTCCACCCTTTGATCCGACTACAGATCCAACGAACACGGGCCTAAGATGGAAGAAATGGCTTCGCAGGTTTGAGAACCTCTTAATCAGCCTTCGCGAATTAGAGCCTGTTGTGAAGAGAAGTTTATTACTCACCTATGTGGGCGAAGCAACGAACGTCATATTCGACACCTTACCAAATACTGGCACTGATTACGAGTCAGCAATACACAGTTTAACCGAGCGATATGACCCAGCCATCAACAAGGACATGGAAAGTTATAAGTTCCGTCGAATCACCCAAGCACCAGATGAGACGCTAAATGAATTCCACCGACGTTTGAAAGAAAAAGCTAACACTTGCGAGTTCGTACGAAGAAGCTGAAATAAGAACTCAAATAATACACAAAACATCCCACAATCGCCTGCTGCGGGAAGCATTACGCGAAGAAATGGATCTTAAAGCTTTGTTAGCATATGGACTTGCGTTAGAAAAATCATAGAAAACTACTAGAAGAATAGCTTAAGTAGACAAGACAAGACAAGAATTTATTATTTTACCCTATTAAGTTACAATTGTGTAAAGTTAATACCAACAGATCATAATTTATAGGGTAGCGGCTTCTTGAAATAACCAAATAGCTAAAAATGCCAAGAAGCCACTTGGAAAAGGTCATAAAATATTACATATTTAGTGACAAATTGTCAAACAAACATTACACATAACATTGGATAAATTATATTTGATAATAATTATTCAAAAATAAGCAATGTTGGCAGGAGCAGTCTAATCTTCTAGAGAAAGCATATCTACATTAAATTAGATTAAATTAGTTTTTAATATTGGTTAATATTCATTTAAAAAGTCTTCTTTTAGTTTTTTTGAAATTGTTTTATTGAGGTAGCTTTTTTTTATTTCATCTTGACATGAATTTCATACTTTTGGGCCTTGAAATCTAATGCTAAACAAACCGTAATTTGTTCTCGCTTTTGGGTGACAATAAAACTGTTTTGCAGCAGCTCGTGTATTCTAATTATGGACACGATTTACTGGGATAAACAGACTATTGAAAATAGCGGGTAATTGATGATTATGAAATTTCATCATAAGGACGGCAACTTGAATTTTAATTAGATAAAATAATTTGATAATTTTAAACTGTTTAAATAAAGGACTTGAATGTTCATTAAACTTAGAGAACGTCATTATTCGCAAAGCTTTTTTTGAAGTACAGAGAGTTCTGAGAACTCGAAATCTGCTGTGAGCCTGAGACCGAACGCCGTGGGCTTAAAAAACTGGTTGAGATTTCTCCCAAACTCTTACGAGTGTTTGTCTCAGGCTATACAAACAAGGCCTGACAGCTTTTGTTTCTTTTATAAAATACTTCAAACAAAATTAATAAGCATATGAAACAGGGAAATAACATTTTTCATAAGCGTTGTCAAACCATAAATTCTTCTTACAGTCAGTATAGCGTGTGATGGCTTAATATATCGTAGCGAATGATGTGGTGACGCTAGAACCGTGTTTGCATAGCCTCATACAAACACGGTAGTTGGCCAATCACAGCGTATGAGGGAGAAGTGTCGAACCACTCCACGGGAAGGGCAGACTTAAGACTTTTTAAGTTTGTCTCTCAAAACTCATTATTAATTCATGACCTGTTGTAGGCTAGTAATCTAGATCACATTTCTTCAGTTCAGTAAATCGTTTGAATCCGGGTTTTGTAGAATTAATGATTACGTGTTCATCCGGGTAGTTGTTCAAAAAATTCATGTTTTTGTCTGACGTTTCGGTTTCCTGTATGGAAACCATCTTCAGAGACGTGAATGATGACGGTTGGAAAAAGATCTTTCAGGTTGCATCAGGTTTCCATACAGGAAACTGAAACGTCAGACAAAAACATGAATTTTATGAACAACGATCTGGATGAACACATAATCATTAATCATATTTCTTACTAACATATTATTATAGGCTTTATTCTATTTATTTAAACAGGGTAACACATGACAGTAGTACAATAGTACACTGATAAATTCGTAGCCCTTGCTTATAACTATCCTGAAATGAATTATATAAGTTATGACTAAAGCAACATATTACATATATATATAATAAAAAATTAAAAATGAAATGTCATAGTTGACTTTTGTTCGTTTAAATATTGTTTAAATAAACTGTTCTTAAATCGAGCAACTGAACTCATACTCCTAATATTTAAATCGATACTGTTTCATTTTTTTAATTGTCGTAACTGCAAAAGTGCGTCCACCTTCGGTTTCTCTGCTGTTTTTGGGACACATCAAATTTGTATTTGAGTATCGCGTTTCTCTTTGGTGAATATCAGAATTTCTAGTTGAAAGATTATCGATATATGTAGGAGTAATACAGGTGATATTTAGACTTTTATGAACAACAGTATTCCTTTTGATTTACGACAGCTTAGTGAATGGAAGCCAGTTTAACTTGTTAAATAAAGTAACTGATGGCGTTGTCCTATCAGCATCTAGAATGATTAGCGCTGCTCTTTTCTCAAGCTTTAGAATTCGTTGGATATTCTCATTATTACTATTATATTCAAATCAATCAAAACACAAAATTCTTACGTTTCACGTTAAATGGATACAGGTACAAACACAAAAATACGAATTTTGCTTGTTTGAGAAACTAGTTCAAAAATTTGTTTATCGTGTTTCATCCGGCACTCGAAACACTCGACAAAATGGACAACACTCCTCGGCTTTCATTTTTTTTCGTATTTGGAACGCCTGAAGAAACACCTTAGCTGGTGTTTGAACTATTATATCATTTTTTCTCTTTAATCCTTTTTGCGTTGTTTGATTTACACTCTTACACATCAATGATTTGTCTAGCCAAGGCGGATAAAAACATTGTTTTTGTACTCTTTATTACTTCGAGTTTTCTTTATTTTTAATTTTTTTTAACCTCTGCCGGATCCTCCCTACTCTTTGACTTTTAATGACCAACATCTGATTACTAAGATTTTTATTGATTTTTCAGTCTGATTGGTTATCTTTTGGTTGCATAATTTTTTCCTAAGAAATTTCCACCCAGTTTTATGCCATTTTACCTTCCACAACTCCTACGAAGGGCCGTCGCTCGCACGGTCACCTACAATTTTCGTACAATTTTCAGCAGTTTCCTGAGCCTTTTGGCCCTGCAATAACAATATATTTTAAACACTTTTCTTCCAAAAAATCTGTGTAATGAAAAAATTAGTGAAAGTAGATGGTAACACAGGGACTGCAGAACAAAGTTTTAATTGGAGAGGAATAAAAAGCGGGAATCGTGGACGGTCCGCCCCAACATTCTTGAAAATAAACACCCCCGAAACGGCTGAAGGCGCTTCCTCAGTCCCTGTAACAACGTCTGTTGGATAGCCAGTAAAAACATATCAGAATGTTTCCTATACAATGGGACGCAAGTTTGATCATATCTGGGAGCGTTATGATAGTTTTTTTTCAGTGTAGAGTAATTTTAGCATTGAGCCTATTCGGTCTCTCCCGTCCCGATTATGATTAATTCTTTTCTATCTGTATCCGACTTTTGTTATTTTGGTATAATACATATATTTGCTGAAGGAAATTTCCCATTGTTAAATGGTATGTCTTATAACCCAGCCGGGATCAGTAGCGAAAAACGCAACTCCAGGGTCTCCCGCTGGGAATCGAAACCTCCAATCTGCGAATCTACTGACGTGCTCGAACCAACAGTGTTACAAAAAACCTCTGCCGAGATCTTGCATGCTCTCAAATTTTGTGTGGTAAACCGATAAAGTGAATGGTTTAATATTAGAGTGCCTATCTCAAGATTTTCGTTTTTTACATATTTCGAGTCTTCAAGATATTCTAGTGAAAATTGCTTAATATTGTCTTCAGCTAAAGTTTAACCATGAGAAATTTTTTCGTTGCTGAATTTGGCGATTTGAAGACTTGGCCGGGAAAAAACTGGTAACTACTTATCGAAAATGACGTCAACACAGGAACTCGCAAAAATATTTCAAAGTGATTCTATAGAAAACTGCGAAGAAAATTAGTCATTTCAACGATTTTCTGCTGTACAGGATTGGCAGAAGACTGGTGGAGTATAATCGAAAATAGGGAAAAAAACATGACTTTTATTCAGGGCTACTGATACCAGCGTTTCAGGCACTCAGGAAAGCGGAAACGTGTTGTAGATGTCCAACAAATTTCAAAAGAAGATTTTTAGAGGTGGATTTTGACCCTATCAATGGTATTTTAAAACCTACTACTTTCTTAAGACAAGTCCTGGCCAAGTCATCAAATTGCCAAATTTATCAACGAAAAAAGGCATCGAGATGAAACTTTAGCTGAAGAAAATATTAGGCAATTTTCGTCAGAATATCTCATAAATTAAAAATATGCAAAAAGCCAAAATCATGAGATAGGCACTTCAAAGGATTATTTGACATTTTGGTATCTTCCTACGTCAATTGGAGACTTCTCGGATGGAAAAGAGTAAACTCTTTCCTGTCATCATAGATCCTCAGTGACCTAAGGAGATTTAATTTACTTCGGCTAATGCCAGACCATTTCACTCGTCAAGTGGAAAAGTCCTCGGACAGGAAAGGGTCAAAAAGGGCTTAAAACCTTAACTCCTTTACTCTTTCCTGCCTGTAATTACGTTATCACAAAACATGCACATATGCCAAAAACGTGAAATTTAATTATGCTTCAAAAGATGGATCTTTGACAATCAACATATAAATTATAGGTGACGAGCAATAAGTTACTTAATTAGTTTTTACTTGTAAATCAAACTCCAGTATACATATTTCATATTCTAAAATGTAATGCGCTCAAATGAACAAGTTATCATCATCGACCACCACACGCCATCATTATTAGTTCTTGGGTTTTAAACCAGGGTTGCTATTGAGAAAAGAAACAGTAAAATCATAAGACATGATATGATTCTAGTATTTATATTTAATAGAAGAGTTAACACACACGGAGCGATGTGTTAACGAGTCTGGATTTCAGTATAGAAAGAAACGTTTTGGATAGAAGAACTGTGAACTGGTTTGAAATTAGCTGAGAAACGACAACCGGGTAACTTTTTAGAAACATTGCCAATTCGAAATTATTCTGTAACGTTAGTAATTTTAATCTTTCGAGATCTCATATAAAAACAAGATAAATTATTCCTAATCAAATATGAATAAGAATATGTAAAACCGAGCAAAAAACATAAGGCCACCGTATCCCAAAATGGTGAAAAGAATGTTGTCTTAAGATATAATGGACCAACTTGTAACCAAAAAAGTGAGTTACTCATTTCACTCTTTGAAGAAGGGCCTTTTTCTCGAAACGTCAGGATTTTTCTACATGTATTGGGCAGTCTACGGCAATCTTCCCATCTTTTGCCGTCCTGCGATGTTTTATATACTGCCTACGCAGCATCCTACATTTTAACCGTATTATGTCGAAAGTGTATTTCACCAAACTATGTAATTTCATGCACACTCATATGTTTTTCGACACACAAGTGCGTGCTTTTCTGTTTAAGATGTGCTTTACAAAAAGGTTTGTATTGGTCAAAGGTGTGTCAAGGCCTGCACAAATTCCAGTGACGTTGCTATTTAGGTGCTCGAAGTGCGTTTCAGAGCACACAACTAGCGTTTTGGTACACATCATGGTGTGTTTTCACATATATTATAATTACTGTCTGTTATTTCGCACACAAATATTCGTTTTACTTCAAATCATTCAAAATTATTCAAAATTAACACATGAGATGTGCTAATTTGGCGTGTATTTTCAGGAATATGCCTTTGGGTTTGGAGAAATTACTCCCTTATTCATTCATAAAGGATAAACATCAAAGATAAATACTTCCCACCAACTGAACTCACACCATTCAGGCTAGAAACTAGTGACTAAAGATACAAATACTCGCACAAAGTCTTGAGCTTACTTTCGCAGTAAAGTCCACCAAATCCAGAAGGACATTTGCAGACAACCCCTCTTCGGTTGGAAACGCGACATCTCCCTCCATTCTTACATGGATTTGGTATGCAGCCATTTGGTCTATCTAAAATTAATAACCGTGAATTGGTTGAACCACTGAATTTAAGAAATTTTTGCAAAATACTATACACTGTCAAGGAAATAAATTTTATTTTACTAGCAGTTTGAGTATCAGAAGAGTAAAGGGAAAGGTAGCAAAGTATATTAAATTACCCAAACCTAAAAACGTGATGACGATATAAAAAATTTGGTAATATCATTACACTAAGTTCTCAGGTTTGAACTCGGAAAAACATTCAAAAATAGTTCTTTGTACTGTCAACAATATTCTTAATATTATGGTAGAAACCATAATTATTATTCATAGATATTATTCATGTTAAAACTAGAAATTTTAACAATGTTTGTCAATTGCTCATGGAAAGTATATATAAATATCAATTTGGTAAGATTTTAATTGAAATCTACGATTCCCAGCATCCTATCAAGAATGATATTGACCAGTTTTTCGACGACGCTGGAAATAAAGTACAACGTGTATAAAAAAGAACAGGCTACCCTATTAAAAATTATAATGATAATTCTTTAAAAATCACCTAAAAAAGCTAATTTGAAAAGAACATTAATGAATAATTTATAAGGTAGCCTTTTTTCGGCACGCAAAATATATAGCCGGAGATAGCGAACGATACATTAAAGAAAACGCAATTGTTGCATATTTACCTATCCAGGGTGACAGATCCAAACTCGGGATTCTTCGATCGCAATTTCGCCTGCGACCTATATTTCTGAAGACATCTCTATTTATTGACACGATGCCGTTGACATTTTCGCAAAATATACTTGCCAGTGTAGTTCGGCGAATAGATCTTAGTTTTCTTCCACTAAATATATTGAGGAAGAAAAATCGATCTCCATCTCGTAGGCGCTCGAATTGGTCGCGAAATAGACAAGTGAACGTTGGTCCAAGCAAAGTACCTTTGATTTCAGTCTCTCCTAGTCCTGCAGGCCAAAGGTCAACATTTTGGGGATCATCGTTGTACAAATCTCTCAAGCTATCACGAACGGTTTTATTGGTAATCACATTTCGCAGGTCGTCAAATGTCTTAGCATTTATTGCCTCCTCTGGATATTCCTGACCAAATTCCGAACATTGTTTTATGAATGTTCCATATCCAGGCAGCCCATGGTCTCGTCCACGCTGAACATTTAAAGCCGCTAAATCAAGACCAATACTCGAATCTCTTTCAAACAATTGACGAGTCAGTCCTTGGGCTAACTCATTGTCTACTTCTTGTGAAACATTACCAATTGTTCCAAGAAGAAAGCCGTCGGCCCCTTTGAGTTGAATCAAAGTGTTGTTAAAGAACATTTGGACTATTGGAATTGGAGGATGGATAGGATCAAAATTAGCATTCAAAAAGTCAAAGGTAGGTCTAATTAAACTATGGCCAAAACGATAGGCTGCAGTAGCAAATGCATTGCTAATGCCCGGGTCTACTGTTTCATTGTACCCCCGATACCGCCTAAGAGTTCCACGACCAATAGCTACTGGTAACCAATCCTCGTACGTGATTTTCTGGATAAGAGCTCCCACAATTTGACGTGCTTCCTGGTAAATTCTCTCGCCGTTCCATTGAGGATTTATTTTCTTAAGTTCTCTGGCAATTCTATTATGCTCTCGAACAAATAACGTATGAATACTGGCCAAAGAAGCTTGCTCATTTACTCGTGAATCTCCCGCTAAGAAGCAACCGCCAAAGTCCACACAGAAATTGTTAGGTGCGTTAAGTTCACTCTCGTCCAAAGGCAAAAGATCTCCATTCGCCCCTGAAACTTTGAGTAATCCAAGGTCGTCTTAAATAAAAGAATAATCCAATATAAAGATTAGAGAGATGGGATAGATAAGAAAAAACAAGTGACATTCCATGTGGCTCATATGACACTTAGAATGTTTTCTTTCTTGACAATCTTTTTTAACCCTGTGGGTTCCCACACAAAACAGATTGAGCTATCTATTGAGCTGAGTTACAAGTGTACATTGCTATTGATGTATGTAAACTTCATGCGTAAGTGTTGTAGTTATGGCGCTATATTATTGGGAAAACTATTTGTATATATATATATATATATATATATATTACAGTCTGGGTTGGAAGATGTTAGACTTTTGGGAGAGTTGTGTATATGTTTGTAGATATTGGATTGCTTATAATGTTGTAGATGCTCATTGATTCGGGTTTGAAGAAGTCATTGTGTCTCTCCAATATAACGGGAACTACATCCGGCACAAGTATAGCGATAGATTACGTGGGATTTCAACATGTGAAGAATTTTGGCCATGTTTTGAAATAGCTCGCTGACTTTGAAAGTCATGAATACCAACTTCACGTCAATGTTCTGGCAATAATTTCGGCAATAATTTCTTAGTTTGGGTTATCATAGAGTATTCCAAAACAGACTGCTTTCAAATATTAGATACCGTTTCAACCAAATTCCAAATCAAGCTGAAAGAAAGTTACTACATCCAACTTGAAAAACTTCAACTTAACAAGCAAAGGGACCATATCATAATAACTAGGTCATTTTGATTGTTTATTTAATTTCTTTCCTGGTTTCTATTTTATTATTATTATATATTTTTTATCATTTTCATTTAATTTAGTCACCTATTGTTAAGAATAATTGAAATACAATAATTTACTAAGTCTGCATGTACCCGCACGTACGCACAATTTAATGACGTAAAAATTGAATGATATCATCTCACAAGCAACTGCCAACTCAAACTACCTGATGAAGGAAGCAGACCTTCCGAAACATGTCGTACAAAATAAAGAAAAACCTTAAAAACGTTGTGATATTTTTTAAATATATATATTTATATGTGCTTTAATATTAATATGTACTTACTGGTCAAATTTCTAACCGCATTTTGAACTTCTACGGAAGATCCATAGACCATGGAGCCGTCTATGTATGCGGTATTCACGTTAATTTGCTCTCTCGGTTTCAGGACATCACTTTCACTTTGACACACTGCTGCTGATCTAATAAATCTAATGCAAGTTCTGTTTACTTCTGGAAGAATTGGAAAGCAAGGATCTTGAAAGTCCTCTTCTCCGCCGTCACATCTGTGAGAGAAATCGAATCAACTTAGTGACTGTTTTGTAGAAATATTCAGTCTCCATGGATAAGTTTTATGTTGAAATTTTTGTATGAGCAATATACGAGATGACAGGCTCAATGTATACGTACATTTATTTCTTATTGATCGAGAGCGCGGTCATTACGGGAAAATATCAGACCGAGGTCTGTACATTAAAGGCTGAGGTCTGATATTTTTTTGTAATCACTAAGCGCACGGGATGAATAAGAAGTTTATTATATGGCTTTCTGAAAAATACAACTATATTTATGAAATCTTCGATATGGCTCGTTTCATTCAGCACGTGTTCTTGCAAAAGACGTTTTCTTTTTTAATTAAACGTATTCTTTAGTTTAACAATCTAGTTTAGTTTACCTTTGCTGTTTTTTCGCTTTCCTGAAATTTGTCGGAAATTTGTAATAGGCAGGTCAATTACAGGGAAATCATGGACTGATTCAGTTGCTTCTCAGCCAATCAGAACGCACGATTTCACCGAAAGTAGCACTAGGCATACAATAAATGTTCTAATGAATTCACATTAAACCTACACTGCTGAAGTCAACTGAAAAAGTTGACTCGAGCGGGATTTGAACTCGCACCTTCGGGA
>JBAHVQ010000323.1:372089-394596 GCA_036872915.1 Nanipora kamurai | reverse complement strand
GTAAACAATAAAGGGACGAGTTATTATCCAACAAGAGATTTCTGCAATAGGAGTTCTTGTAAGTTATATACTGTATTAAATTATGTCTACATCAATCAAATCAAATCAGCGATTAAGGCTTCAGAAAATCATACCTGATCCTCCAACCATTTTTTTCTCTGAAGGTCTTGCAAAGGAACTACCTATACAAAGAGCTAACACACCAACACTATCGCTCGGTACACTGTAGAATCGTAAAAAATGTCAGGTAGACATTTTATGATGATAGTCAATATTTCCAAGCGTTGGTGCACGATAGCTTACATGATGTGTACAACTAAAAAAAAGTCAACACTTTTCCGCTGACAGCACGACAGCCGTCACATTTCAAAATGGCGTCCCGACTTTTTGGTTCGCTTGAGCTGTTCTTATTTCGTCGATTAAAGGTCTTGAGTAGCAACCAGTACATTAAAGTGTATCTCGGAACTAGCACTTCAAAGTGCTTCTTTCCCAATCTTTACAGAAGCAATTCTCTATCCACCAGTACTTGTCTTACAAATGAAAACTCAGATGACTGGACTCCACTCCAAATACCTACAGAGGGACAGCGAAGTGACTTAAAAAGAATGAAGAAACTCCTTTTACAAGCTGAACCTCGACCAGAACTTCAAAGAAAAAAAGGCAACAAACATGGCCAAAAACGAGAGCGAAACTCAACTAGAACTAAAGTAAAAGGGCCAGAAAGAAAGGTGTCGAGTTCGGTGAATGTTAGCAAGTTTAGGGATATTCTTTCTGCTTTAAAGCCAGGCGCTTCATCGTCGTCTTCTGAAGGTATCGCTCTTTCGAAAGGTCCACGGGCATCTCGAAATGAAGAAGACATGATCGACGAAGTAAACAAAAGGTCCAGTGAAGCTCATATGATGAATACACGACAGCCATCGGTGGACGTAAGCAAGTTCAAAGATGCTCTGTCTGCTCTGGGACAAGATGATTCTTCTCCACCAACAGATGACGTTGTTCTGGCTGGAAGGTATAATCAACTTTCTCCTGAAAACTTGTCAGCCATCGAGGGAATGTATAACATAAAACAACGTCAAATTCGCGACAAAGACATCAGAAAGAAGATGCCACGCAAGTCGCTTCGAACTGGTCCTCGATTCCACTGGTTTGACGATGTGAAAGCGAAATGGAGTGACGAAAAGTCAGTTTTTGAGCCCACCCTTTTTCAAGAAATGGCCGAAAAAGAAGTAAAAGATCTGGGCATGTCCACCACTTTCCAAAGTGGGTTTCAGGATTTGATTGAAAATATTGACCTGCAATGGGCCTTTCCTATCGATAATGAAGCCTGCAAGACAGAAGAAGAGAACGTCAGCTTTGATGAGCACGTGTTCCTGGAGTATTTACTCGACGAATTTCCAAATTCTAGGAACGTCCATCAATTCATGGAACTTGTAATTACAGGACTTCAACAAAACCCTCATCTCAGTGTTCAAGAGAAAAAAGAACACATTCTGTGGTTCAAAGAGTATTTTGAAAACATGCCAGATGAACATGTTCAGATATGAAACATTCTATCTCTGAAGTGACACCTAAACTCAAGAGTCATTTAAATGGTACGACACTTCTGGTAGCATGTACGAAAAACCCCGGAAAACAGCAACAGTGATGACTAAGACAGCGACAACAATAACGACAACAGAAATTACAGCAACAACAACAATAGCAACTCCAACAATAGCAACAACAACAAAAGCAAGAACATCAGCTACAGCAGCTGCTGCAGCAACAGTAATAACAATAACCACACTAACGCCAACGATAGCTGCAATTGCAGCGGAGACAACGAAAACATCTACAAGGACAACATCAACGAAAACAACATTAGCCAACAGTAACAACTACAACAACAAAGAAAACAGTAACAATGACAGAAACAACATAGTCAACTACAACAACGCCACCATCAACAATAAGAACAATAGCAACATCAACATAAGCTATAGAATCAGCAACATCAACAATGACATTAATTACCAGGTGATCTGGAAACACGAAAGCGGACTGGGACTAGTTGTCAAATAGAAATCCACTTCTAGTTTAAGTTAGTTAATATCTCATGAACTATACCAGATTCTGTTCCTAAATTCGTTGTGGAAATGCCTTTCCCTTCACTGAATACTGACACAAACTTTCAAACAATTTCACAAAAGAAACAGAATAACTGATTAAAGATATGAAACTGGATTTCTATTGTACTGCTAGTGCCAGGCCTTCTGCTTGTGGTGAGACCACCTGGATAACAACAGTGACAAGAACCATGACGGCAACAACATAAACAACAATAACAACAACTATAGCAAAAACTCCCTCCAATGTACACGTATATGAATGCAAAATTTTTAGAGCTAGGCGAAAATTTAAAATCACGGTTGTGGTTCATTAAAATGAGTTTTGGTTTTAGGATAAGGAATAGTATGAATGATCTTACTCTGGCTACAGTATGACATACTGTAATTAAAATGGATCTCTTTAAATATTGTAGCATAGTATCAAGGAAGAATGCTTTATTGTTGACTATTTGTGCATGTGAATAAATTTTCCAGAAACCGTTATTTTATGACCATTTAATAGTTTATTATCCTTACGGCAATCCTTTGCGAATCTAGCAAAGGGTCTAATTACGGAAGAATATTGTCCTAGCTTGATGTTCATACGACTGCGCACAACCTCAAGTTCCCTAATTCGGTTACGATGGGAAGTGCTGAGGGAAGGTTCTCCTGCATTAGTGGAGAAAACGCGTCCTAGAAATTCTTTACATATGTTTTAAGAAAATCGTACACTTTTTATAATAATTACGATAGGAATTGGATTCTTGGTTTGTTTTTGAGCCTCTTAATGACGACCCAGACACGGAAATCACAAACTTTCCAGCATTCATGAGGTCGGACCACGTTTTGATTTTACATGGACGTGAACTTAGCGTTTTAAGTAATAGTTAAAATATGAGCGGCTGATCTTGATAGGCATTTACAATGGCGAGTGCGAAGCACGAGCCATTGTAAATCCCATAAAGATCGGACGCGAATATTTTAACTTATCAACTGAACAACAGAATGAAGCTTATTAGTATTCTTAACTTTGATAGAGAATACTAATAACGCTAATTAGTATTCTTAACTTTGATAAAGATCACTCATGTCCAACTGTTGATCTTTATTGAGATTTACAAAGGTATACATGTGACTCGAATGCTTCGTCTTGATTGCTTGCTGCCCTCATTAATTATTATTGAATTTGATAAGTGAAGATGAACATTATATATCCGCTAAAAGATCTAATCATGAATTGATGATTTTTTTTTAAAGAAATAATCTTGCATCAAGAAAAGTCATTTGTAAGGAAACGTAATTCCGGACGTCGCTCCGTCGTGAAGGTGATCCCCAAATAAGAGGTGTAAATGTCATAAGATCAGAATGGTTAACCTTTGACGCACAGTGTCCGATAGATCGACCACCAAGAGCAAAAGAACATACGACAAAACATAGCAAAAACAAAAAGAACAAAAGAAAAAAAATTTATTCGTTAAAGAGTTAAGGCCTCTATCGTTTCCCTTATGCTACGCTAACACTCGCTTTGTTCAGTAAAAACATGGCAACAGAGCTTAATGAAGCCGACGTGAATAAAATCAAGGGAATTTTTCCCTTTCATTGATTCATATTTCGTGTAGACGTTCTTTAATAACACACTGTGGTCACTGTGGTGGTATATTGCAGCCGGAAGTGATGTTATGTCTGCGCATTCATGGAGGCATGGAGCGAATCCTTCCAAAAAAGAACCCAAATTCGCGTTTACACAATACAGGATAAGTTTTTATCCGCACAAGTTTTTCACTCGTGCGCTTTTCCAGCAGGACAAGTATTCGGATAGCCGGTCAAAAATTCGTTCGGATAGCCTCCTGTAATGTAAACGTAAAGGCTATTTGTGCAAGTTTTTATGCGGACAAAAACTTGTCCGGTCTGGTGTAAACGTAGCATTAGCTTCGATGTTTGTTAACCCATGTTACTGAGGGGAATTATTCTTTGGAAATTCAGTGACATTTAGATACGCATCAAAGCGTCATCACTAGAATAACAAAGAACCAAAACATCACATAGTCTAAAATGAGCAATTTACACACGGAACTAAACAAGTCATTTACTTAAGGTGCCTATAAGATGTAAAATTCAGTGAGAATTAGTTGAAAATTCTTAGCTCAAAGAAGTCTTGGAATTATGGTGTAAAGTTTGGTATTTATAACTCTTCCATAATTCACTTCCTTCTTGAAATAGAAAGATTTGCTTGATGTAAAAACTTAGTCGTTTTTGAATCGTTTTTATTTCGTACTAGTTCGCCTTTACACTTCTAATCATAGACGTGAAAACAGAGAGAGAACAAACTGCAAAAGGCGGATTTTTATGCAAAAAACCAAAGCCCGTAGCATTGTTCCAACAACAAAACTGTTTGGCCTCAGTTCAGCCACTCATTATGACGTTAATGCAAATTTGCCCAAATTTCGTGGCAAAAAATAATCGTCAAAACACTTCTATTACAATAACAACATGATGTGCAAATTTAACCCTTGGACATCACATGTCTATAATGACATTGGAAAGGGGAATAGATCTTTGCGATTATTAAACAAAATCATTTGAAATAAATCATGGGCCTGTTTGCCTCACACATCACTGCACACGTGCAGACACAAGTGATTTTGATTGATAATCCCAGAGATATATAACCTTTTCCAACAAATCGTGCACCTGTGACATCAAGGGGTTTCATTTCTGTATCAAACATATCCTAATATCTCAAGAACAAATCAAGAATCGCATCCCTTTACATACCATTGCATTAATACAAGCATTTCAAATCTGAGTTTGGTAACGTTGCACGACGGACAAGCTTCATAGAGAAGTATCAGATTGTTGATGTATCATAATGTACTGTTTGACTGTACTTGGAAGCAATATAGACCATTTACACTGAATCCCCTGTTAGCGGAAAATGCTTATAAGTAACAGAATTTTCATAAATTATTCAATTTTTTGAACGTCCGAACTTTGAAGCTGTCCACCAGATGGACTGATTGGCATATGACTTCAAGTGGTCTATAAAGCGTTTCTACTCAATCCGCGGGGATTTGAACAACAAAGACGATGGCGGCGATGTTGGAGTGCCAAACAAAAGATTATAAGCAAAATTCTTTTGTTAAGGAACATCGACATCGCATCGATGGCGTTAAATGAAAATACTCTAGGAATTTGAGTGACTTACTGACGAATGTACCCTACATGGTTATGCAAACATTGGGTCCAGACACCCATATTTTTAGTTCATAAAATTATATGTAATTTTCGTCTTTCTTGAACACATGTTCATGAAAGGATTGAATTTATGCCTCTTATTAGTTTGATTTTGTGTCGTTGATATAAAAAAGGTAACATTTAGTTCAAATTGTCCGTCCTGTTTATTTCTCAAAAACATTTTGTGCTAATTCTGAAGACTTGGTTCCAAAAATGACAATCGTAGCCACATCGAATAAATAGTTCTAGGCTTCTCGAAAATATGGACATTAGTGAAATTTTGCAAAAATATCGCACAAACATATCAGGCTCAATTTTGTGGGTGTAACCTTTATTGGTTGAATAGTCGAAATTTACTTTCATTCAAGAAAATGTAAAAAAAAATTCTTAAAAATGAAAGCATTCTTTAAAAATTGTGTTAACTTGTGAAAAATATCCGACCGTTCCAATTAGCATGACATACATGAAACTGAGTTTAAAATGCCTGGATAATTTGCCGTTTGCTATTTTTAGCCGTTTTTTTACTTTTTTGTGGCGGTTAAATATCTTGTTTCAATGTGGAGGCCAGGATTGTCAGGTGACATCGGCACCATTCGTTTAAGCTTTAAGGATTCACATGGTAGTGTTGTAAATTTTCTGACGTGAAAGCTGATTGTCATGCCCAATGCGTTTTTTGTAACGACTGGGACGTCATTACCAAAAGAAAAGACCACGAATGCTTGTGGATGACTGAATGGAAGTCGTAAAAACATGGCCTTTTTAAAATCTTTGATGTCAACAATGATACTTTTGTTTCACGGTCGTCGTTCGATAGGATTTAAAAAAATACATTCAACACTCAGGACGAGGAAAGAACTCGAAAGAACATATATTTGTAATTTATTAAATTTTTAAGTAGAATTTTTTTTGCGTTTATCAAAAAAATCCATAAAACTCGTTCTTGTACAATAATTTAAAATTTTTCGCATTTATTCAACCCAACCACTGTAGAAAATTTCTGAATATATCTTACGTTAGGACAGAACTCTTAAAATTTTTGTGGATTTCAATTGACGGTATCGAAAAGAATTTAACCACTATGTTCTGGAAGCATAAAGTGGCTCTAACAACATCTGAAGAGTATTTAAATAGTCACTGCATGTGAACTGAGTGTGAAGTTTCTTCTTACTCAGGAATCCATGACAAAACCCCCACATGAATAAAACCCCCAATGACAATCACCCCGGTGACAAAAATCCCAGCGACAATCACCCAGGCGACAAAAGGCCCAAATCACTAAATGCCGACAAAACTCCCACATTTTCATTCTGGGTGAAAAATAAAACTTGAAAAGTTTTTTTGATAGCTCGCGATTTAAATCAACGATGGCTCGAACTGACGAAAGTAATCCGCTTACCAAAGGCAGAATGCATGGATGACATGGAAAGCATTTCGCGTTGACAGACTGACAATGCATGTGTTTCAGTAATCCACGTAACAAAAACAATCCTTAATAAAAGCAGAATGCATGGATGACGCACAAAAGCATTTCGTCAAAAATAACATTTTTTTGAAGTGAGTCGTTGCCTGAAAGGCGATACCCAATCGTATACGAAAGCTGTTTTGGATTCCTAATTCATTTACAAAACAGCTACCAAAATGGAAGTCATTCAAAACAACAAAGGGGGTGAAAAATTATGTCACGAAGGGCATATGTACACAAAGAAGTCTACCAGTTCCAGCACTAAGGGGTGGGAATGCTCCAAGAGGACAGCACTTTCTTCAATGGCAAAACAACAACTGACATTGATGTGACACGAGTCCTTTCAACAGTCAAGCACAGTCATGACGGCAGTATCTTTACCGGAATCGTTACTTTAGCTGGAATCGTGCATTTCGGAAATTGGTGGACTACTCGTATACTACCATCTGGGTAGCGATTGGAAGTATTAGAAAAGATGCAGCCATGGTCCGTACCCATCTTCAGAACGATGCCAGAGGAGAGCCCTTGAGAAAACGAGTCAGGCGGCAAACCAAAGACCTATAGGAACGATTGAGAAATCTATGTGTAGACTGCAGAGATGGACGAAAGTCTTTGGAGCAGATGATGCGTGGCGTCGTGAATTCATTAGTAACATTATTAACTTATAAACAGTATTTCTACAGTAACTTTTCATGACTCAAACTTACTTAAGCAAACAGTATTTCTACTAAATGATATCGTGTTAAGTTTTTTTCTGATAAATAAAATTAAAAATTGATAAACAGAAATTGTGGGGTTTTTGTCTGGATTCATTAAATCGGAGTTTTTGTCGCCTGGGTGATTGTCGTTGGGTTTTTGTCATGTGAAGGTTTCGTCGGGAACCCGTGCACGCACAAAGGGTTATGGTTAAATGAATAAGTCAGTGACTTTAGCAGTACTTTCGATTCACCATTTCTCTAATGTAAAGTCATCGTATTGTATTACTTGTATATCTATTTCATCCTGCAAGCAAACGGTCGCTTTAGTTTGCAATTTGAAATAGTAATATTGTTCGTTTGCCTCCAGTGGACTGGATCTACCCGTCATACACCAGGGACTTAGCTTTAGAGAAACTGTCAAGTTTCACGCTCATCAAATTCCTATAAATGCAGAGGACTTCAGGCTAAGAACTGTCCTGCAATTCTTCAAACTCTTCCGAATTCAACAAATCACTTTTAAATCCTGCATTCGGATTTCTTGACAAACACTTGGTTACAACGTGCACCTCCTGAAATTCTTTGAAGTAACTCATGATGAACAAAATAAAAGAGCTTGCGCCGATCCATTCCGAAACGTTACTGAACACGTGCAAATCGTACCCGCCGTCGCCTGGTTCCCACTTTAAAATGTCGTGGCCACTGTGACTTTCTTTGAAATCTTGATAGGCGAACAACGAAAAGACAAGAAACAAAAGTCCAGCCAGTATCATTATACACGTCAAAATGAGCCTGTATATCCATGAAAATCGATCGTCTATTCCGTAACAAAACAGTTTCCAGGTTAGAGACGTCTGAGTAGCACAGTAACAAGAGGCGGAAATAAATAACAAGACCGCGCCAATGTCGTGGACAATCGAGGCAGTTGAGTCCTGTCGATGAAACGATAAGAGTTCAAACAGCTTAAAATTAATTCTCCGTATATGATACGACTTGATAACAACGTAAAATAGCTTAAAAAGTTTAAAAAGTTAAGAACAAACGCTTTCGAGCTGCTTGCTTATATTACTCATTTTGCACACTTGTAAACCAGAAGATAAACAAGTTGCTCAAAACCGTTTGGGACTCTGCAAAATTTACTTTTACTGATGAAAATGCTAACAGAAATTCTAAGAATATAAAAATATCTCAGGAGATGTTATTTACTTATCATAAAAATATTTTAAAAATTCAAATTTGACTGAGATAAGTGAATTAC
This sequence comes from Nanipora kamurai, assembly GCA_036872915.1. NCBI lineage: Eukaryota > Metazoa > Cnidaria > Anthozoa > Scleralcyonacea > Helioporidae > Nanipora > Nanipora kamurai. The sequence goes on along the minus strand of JBAHVQ010000323.1, from coordinate 385,860 downwards.
TGAATTTGAATTTAGTTGGTCTGTTTAATTTATTAGCCAAATGTTTGTGCATGTCAACTCTTGCGCCGCGGAAAGTTATTTTTTTACAAATACGGGAGACCATGACAGTCACTTGATATCGTCGCTATGCAAACTTTGACATTGGATATTTCTGATATCGGAAATATCTGAAATATCTAATCTGAATTGAAGAAGGATCTAGATTGTATAGTTTTGGAGACGTGGACAAAATTCCATTTTTTTCATTTCTACTTAAATGAATTGGCTTAAAACCTTCTTTTGGTCAGTGTAATGTTTGCCTTCTTTTCTCTGTACACTTATATCTTGAAAGAGAAAAATGATTTATTATTATTATGACAATTGTTTCGAGCTGCAACATACCCTTAAAGACTCTACCTGTTGTACTCACGTAAAATGTGTTTAACTTCATTTAAAAGAAGCTGGGTGTAAGGTGCCCACGCTAACTTCGCAATTTAATATCTCTAAAAATATTTGAGGTATATTTATGTTATTAGCTCACCAAAAGTTGTCGTCATGTTTTAACGGCTACACCAATAAGACTTAAACACAGAGCTAGCGCATAAAAGAGAGAACACCCTCCTCAAAATACGTTCTAGCGTGACGATGCACTGCGAGTTCGTTAACCGTAAATAAGGCTCGAAATATGATCTTAAAACCAAGGCTTTACGTTCTTCAGTTAACGGCCAAAGGTCAAGCTAGAGGCTAAAGAACTTTGTAGAAAAGTACTCACGAAGTGAAATAAAGTAAAGTACACCTATAAACCATACATAGGTCAACTTCGTTGATTTAATTTATTCTAGTGTACTGCTATTCATAGAAGAAAATACAAAATGAAATTCAATATCAAATCCCGACCTATGAGATTCTTGTTGCGTTTTGAATTTCAAATGACTGCGTGACTGAGTTTCTACTTATGCACTCGCTCCGTCTTTAACGAGCTTTAAAAATATTATTATGAAATTGAAGATTATTGTTAACGAAAAAGACATTATTTAGTTACCACACTCCTCAATGAAGCCCTGGATTTCTTTATACAACAACAAAAACAGAGAGGAGTCGCATTAAAGCAATTTTTATTTTTCCCAGCAATCATGAGTGATGTTCATATGGTAACAAAGTGATGGACTATGAACTATAGTACTTGGGCGAAACATAGAAATGCAAATGCACGCGGAACTAAACACTCGGTACGCTCTTTTAATGTTTTCGAACATACTATCAATCGTGGAGTAATTTTTAACTGAAGAATATAAAAGTTGTAGTTGCGTATACGTTATACAATAAGTTCCTTTTATATGTAGAATGTGCACCGCCTGTCCTCGACAAAATTTAACGAAAGATTAAAATGCTCCAGGTGCAAACGAAGCAGTAATATAAACCAATGTTAGTGCCTTCAAAATACTAAGTGACTCGGTCTCGTTGTTTTTCCGATGGTTGCATAAATAAATGTCACAAGAGTTAAATAATTTTTTTTTTGTTCATTTACATCAACTTCCTTGACATAAGACAATAAATAAATTCTACTAAAATACAACCTTTTCGGGGATCAATGATTTATAGCTTTAATGGTTAACCATACAGCTGACTCGAGTTTGCTTTTAAAGCAGCTGGACAATGCCATTGGTTAAGTTTTGGTCGAAGGTTAAGTCTCTTTCGATTGTGACTTAAAATTTCTAGACTGCGACAAGAGTTAGTGAACTTGGCAATTTTGGATCAGGTTTTGCTTGGGCCATAAGTTTAATGAGTTCAGTTACGGAGAATGTCTTGGGCTTGCTTAGTTGTATATCTCTTTGCGTTCGTATGAAAAAATTATTATCGACAATTAAAAACATGTTTGTGGCGACGCAAAGAGATTTCGACTTAACCATTCATTTTACGATCACTTTTTGCCTACAAGTCTGTGGTATCAACTTTGCTATCTCGCGCACCACTAGTAGATAGCCAACTTCCATGTTCTTATAACGCACCATGAAAACAACCGAAACGAAAGCAATCATCTACATTTTTTGGTCAACGCTTAAGTTTGGGATAATCATACCTCGGAAGATGGGAAGTTTGCGATTAGACTCACTCCGAACACAGTCCCCAAGCCAGTACTTAGCGACAAATAGTTGACACGCTCGAGATTCCCAGAAAGACTCCCTGCCCTATGCTTCAGCTGGAAAAATCTAATGGCCATTATCAGAAGGCAACCGAAGGACGAAACGTTCATCGCCTCCGCAAATATGTCTCCTTCAGGTCTCTTGGCACCGGTGCTGCTGATCGCCGGAACAAATGGGTAGACATGACCCACAGCCACTGCGTAGAAATAGCAGAATAATATGCTGAGGAGCGTCAGGATCGCCCATGCTAGAGGGATGACGCCAATGCCGAGAGAAAAGACCATGTCCTTCAATAAGAGTGACTCTTTCTTCGCAAGCTACACATGGATGTGATGATTCCTTGAAGTGCTTAACACCACCAAATGTTGGCTTCACTTTCGAAGTCTTGATGCTTGTGTCGTTTTGATGCTGTTTACTGAAAGACTTTGCTAAACAGCTGATCACACAACAGGTGTACAACAACGAACTTCATGGAGAAATTATGACATTCGTCCTTCATATTGGACTCGCTTTCTGATTCATATATGCAAATGGTTTTCACAGGATTTTAGCAATTACGTATTAATAATTCATGACCATTTTCTATTTCTTTTAAGTAAATGTACATAGCGTCCATGGATCTTCCGAAGGGGCCTTCTGAATTTGATAAGAACGAGTCCTCCGTATTTCGTTTGTCGTAAAGTTAACTGAACTTTATCAATCGTCGAAATTAAAGTTACATATCGTTACCACAAAAGCGGCATTTCAGTGTCTTCTATTTGTTCAACTGTCTGATCGTAGCTGTTTGCGGTTGCAAACACGACAATCTCCGCGGCGCAGGAATCACGGAGGTGTCTGGTGGTACTGCTACCCCTAAGAGATTTCATGACAGAGTGTTCGATGAACTGTAAACGTAAACAAGGTGAGCACTATGTCCTTGATCCACGAGAGGAAATGCATGGTAGAATTGCAAAGAACACGTTTGAAAAGTGACAGCCCATGTTTATCTACGTTTAAATATTAATTATTCATGTCCTTTTCTTTACGTAAATTAGATAATGTCTACAAATCGTTCCTTTGAAATTAAGTCTTTAGCATGTTGTCATACAATTTGCCTTTTTTGTTCCTGTTTCATTAAACGTTCGAGAAACTAATGGGCCAAGAAATGTTTCCCAAATTTAACCTTGATTTTTATTTACTCAACCTGAAATTACGAAGTTGATATAAATCTGACGTTAAGAGATTAAAATCTGGACAACAAAATTGCTTTTCCAGATTGAGTCTGCTTTGTTAATTGTTTTCCTTCGCTTGATACAATGGTACCCATAAAATATAATGGCGGCTGTACATCAAACCACGGTGCTTTGGCAACCCCTATCTACTACATATTGTTCGAGCGTGAGGTTCATACATGTGAAATATCCAACCGATGTTTCTAAGTGATAGATAGTGTTAGATATTCATCATATATTTCTACAGTTGGACTTAACCTTTTGCCGTAAAACTTTACCTTTTTCTCGAAATGAAAAAGATTTTTAGTATTTTCTATGAGCGGCTAAAAACATGAAATGTTCGATTTCTTATAAACCAATCATATTCAAGAATTTCCGTATTGGAATCTATGAATGTCACAGCCAACAGCCATTTATAAAACAGGTAGTGTCTTACGCAAATTGTGATCGGTTATCTGCCGTGTTTGCATGAGGCTATGCAAACACGTTGTTCGAGTTATTTTATGAAAGAAATAGAAAGTGACCTTGTTTGCATGGCCTGACACAAACACATGTAAGATTTCGGTAGAACTCCCAAGCAGTTGTATAAGCCCTTGAGCTTCAGTCTCGGGTTCACACAGTTGCTTTCGAGTTCTCCTAAACTCTTACTCGTGTATGTATCAGGCTATACAAACACAGCAGAACACTTTTTATTTCTTAAATAATAATCGCTCGTATAACAACTAAACATCTTATTTGACATGCCACCATGGATGAAGTATGTAACAGCTTCCCTCTTACCAGAGCTACTCGCTCTGTAACCCTATTATGTCACATTAATGGAAGGAACAATCTTTTTTCGCGCAAAGAATTATGGTTGAATGTACACTCCATCATTATTTTTTGTAACCCACGATCAATTAATCTGATACTGGAAACGTTGCTTTCAAACCTCATGCTCGTGCACTGGTAATTCGGACTTGAAAAAGAGCGGTAAAAATCTTTTATTTTCCGGCCATGATGAAATATTAGCTTCGACTTCTCTGTTTGTACAACTGTTTATGTACAGCAACAATAACTACAGGTAATGATTTGGTCGAAAAGTGAAGTCTCCATACATGGCGGAGATAATTCACGTTCTTTGCCGTCACTTTAGTTCCTTATGCGGTCTAAAGGCCTACTGTCGGTGTGATATACATTGGACCAAACTTGTACTGACAGGTTGCATCCGTTAGTCTTACGAATTAGTTTGGTTTTTCACTTTATTGTGGTTTCAACTGTCCGAAGAATCGTAAAAATCGGGGTCACAACTGCTCCAAATCCTCGTCTATTCTTACTAAAAGTGTTAACCAGGTATTTACAAGTATGAGTAACTTGTGCAACGACCATATAAAATAATAATAAATTGGACGCCATACATTTATAAGGTCTGAACAAAATATCTCCACTCGACAAGAATTATAGTGCAAAATCGTCCGTTGCTGGGTAAAATCAGAAAAAATAAAATTCATTCTACTAGATTTACTTCGCCAGTCGTTTGTAAAAGATGAGAGTTATCAAATGTCATGCAATGACGTAGAAATGTTTTAGTTATTGTATTTATTTGTAGGATCTCGTGTTAAATCAATTCTTGAAAATTACCTGCTCTCTTAATTCAAAAAACTGAAAATTTCAATCTATGAAGTTAATGGCTTATTATCAATATAGATGATAGAATATCAATATAGGGTTATTAACAATATAGATGATTCGTTTTTTAGCGGGAAAGACAATTGTTACTCTAAAGTCGATCGAAATTGAAATCTTTTTAGATTAGCATGTTCAGTATTTGTTCTGGTAATAGATTGATTACCAATCTTAAAAGTTTGGCCTCTAATACCAATCTAGAGTGATTGGAATTAGGGAAAAATAGATTGAAATTTCAATCGTTAGAATTAAGAGAGAGTACTACAATACCTAATACAGAGTTCTCTACAAATAGCAAGGAGTTTTTATGCTACACATAAATTAAAAAGCTAATAGAATATTTCCAAAGCTATTCCAATTCATCAAATTCATAATTTTGAGGATAACTTTCCAGTAGTTTGCTGATTTACCCAACTCTCCGCTCATTATTGAATGTTCGTCTTGGAAACCTTTTAAAATTTCAGGGAAATCGTGGGCACTTCCTCAAAGTTTCAGGAATCTTGTCTGTTAATAACGTGACCGTTTCGTCATGTATCATGTTTCATGCATTTTCATAACGCATCAGAGGAATTATGGTGGAGGTAGCAGATCAAAAAATACCTTTTTCAAAGTTGTGAGAAGGTCTTTGCCTAGAGAGTAAAATCGTTTGGTGTAAAATAACAAATGTTGCCAAATGGCAACAATGGGAACGAAAGGATTCAAAGAAGAACTAAGATTTTGTCATCATTTTACAAAAACCTTCATTTGTTTTCATTCAATCAAGAAGTGTACGAAAATAACATAGGAAAAAACACGCGAACATTTCCTCGAAAAACCAGATGAATAAGAATCTGAAGAAAATTTCCCACCCGTTTGCTCTTTTCTTCGAAAAACTAATATTTTAGTAGCAAATCGTAAGAAGAATGGCTTGGCATAAACTGTGTAAATAATCATTCCAAAGTTTACAAGCTGATGAGTATTTCAATTTCAGGTTATTATAGCAGAAGTGTTTCCTATGACAATAGAATGTACATTATAAAATTTCCATATAATGTTTTAGGCGAAGTAGTGTAATTTTAGCGGCTAGTTCAAAGAAGTTTAAAACCCCAGAGCATCAAAAAAGTGAGAATATAAAAACTCATAAAGTTAATTTGCTCCAAATTCAGGCATTTTTTTATGGTATAAAATTTGATCGAACTCTTTCAAATTCGAGTTGTCGCTAGAATTCCATCATCTGAGTCATTCTGCTTTGAAGAAATAAGTACGTTGGATAATTAGTTGGCATGACCATTTTTATCATTCATTCAGACCGAAATCGCTGAATCGAAAAATTTGCTGAATAAATTTGTCGCGAAAAATTGTAACCTCATGATATTTCATACAAAGCAGTACATAGTTCACATTATTTGACCACTCCAGAAACTTCGAGATGACTGAGTAGGAATGTTGTTTTGCAATAGTTTCTGGGATCATTGGGGTGGACGTGGGAAATTTAAGGCAACAAAACAACGCAAAAATACTACGCAAGCTCCCAGAAAAGTTTTCCAATAAGATAATATGCCTATTGAAAATTTTTTATTTATTGCAAATGTTTTGCAGATAAAAAGATGGCTGTTATAGAGATTGGTAAAAACCAACGGTCGAAAATGCGAGCTTATCAAGAGGTTAATTTCACTTGTTGAGCTGTTTCCTGTTATATAACGATACAGAACGAAACGATTAACTTTGTAAGACATTTTGAATCCAGAAAACAATGATTTTACTCAAAATAACGCCAACATGGATGGCATTTCGAAGATCTAGATGTCCACCCAAAACGTCTGATTCGGTCCAACATGCTATACTGGGACCCCGTCTCCACAAAGTTTCTCGGGTGGTCAATGAAGTTGTTGAAGCCATTTGATTCTATGTGTGTGGCTAAATGAACAGAGTTTCTTATTCGTCCACACGAGGTTACTAGTTCGATTCCTGCTGGACGTACGTGGGGAATTTATTTTGGGTATTAAGAGCTGCAGAAATGTACTCAATCATGTGGCAACACACATGGAATTACAAAGTCATTCTTTAGTAACATTGTCCATCCGATTCGGAAGCAGGGGGCCAATAAACCAGCAACTCCAACAGTGAAGGTGAAGACCGAGATTTGTATAGGTTACCTTCTAATTTTTTTACTTTGTAAGAAAATCATTACCGGCACATTTTAAGAAAATTATAGTAGACTCAGAATCCTTATAACGATGTATCCAAAATATTTACTTTTCAGATTTTTCTCACGTCAATTTTATGGGTCCAGAAGTCTCATTTTCTTAAAAATGTTGTCAATGCCCAAAATTTCACGAAGTTTGAATCTATCAAAATCTAATAAATGTAATGATTAAATAGACATGATTCTGTTGCTTCTAATAATTCTAGAATCGTTCCAAGACTTGATTAAAATAAGAATGTTTTGTATTTTGAAAGTAAGAACTTTTAACGTCTTCTCCGGAAAATTCCCCACTTTCCTACACCACTAAAATTCTCTTACTACGTAGTATCACCACAATTCAATTCAATTAAACAATAAAAAACGTTGGAGTTTTTTGAGTCAACTAGGTTTAAATTTTTAAACGGTTTTCAAGTATTGGACAAGCATTGCATCTGTATCACTTGCGAAAGAGAAACATTTCCTGAATGTTGAAAAAGAATCTTGTACATCTGGGAGCTTGCTGTATATCAGACTATTAGCTAACGTTTGTGGAGCTCGTAATCACAGATTAACTATTTCTGGGCCAAAGTCAAAAATCCAACCCGCAATCATCTAACCATGCTCTGACGCTCCAACCATTGAGCTACCAGGACTCGGATGGTGAGTTAATTATACGTGCAAGATCGACATATGTGCCTCCTAAACGAAAGCCACGATATAATAATAATATTGGAAAGATTGAACGTTGAACGTCAGTGCCTAGAGCGTCTCACCGGTCATCAGAAAGTTGCGTACTCGATTCCTGTCTAAGGCTCAGAAATCACTTTTTCTGAGATTACGAGCTTGACTAAAGTTGCCTGGTCGTCAGAAACATTTTATAAGTTTCCGTGGAGTGATAGAAACACAAGTGGACGTATGCCATTCGTTCTTCCAAAGTTCCGTTATTACTATTATTACTAGTATTTTTGGCAATTACCAAGTTTGCATTGCATCTGGGGACTGTTTTTAGGAGGAGTCAACAGATAAACCCCAACAGAAGTATGAATCCAAATGGCGAGTGTTTCGTCCACGAGTAATTTTATTACCCGTTGAGGAATCGAAATTTTATTTTTACTAATTCCTTTATGAAATTAACCTGGAGACATCACAAGCAGAAATAACGCAACCGTTTTAGCTTCATCGGATATGAATTGTCATAATTGTTGTGGATGACATATCTGATGGAATGAGCTTTTTCCACATTTAAACTGAATCATGAAAACTCAATCGGCTTTCGGGTAGTGGACGCATTCTTTTTACGAAATGTTATTCATAGGACATCAAGTTGCACTTTCCGTCTTGGTTAGTCATCGCTTATGATTTTTAAACAAATTCAGTAACTCCACGATTAACTCTTGAATTACGTTGAAAACGGTTTGCGGTGAAATTAATGTAAACGTATTCATCAGTGCGGTATTGACGAGGTCAGCGTAATAATCGTAATGAGGTCAAATGCTGGAACGTCATGTAACATCGTGCCAATATAGATCAATACCGGCGAACACATGCCCGAAATATGTTAAATTGAACAGTCCTGCTAGATAAGGCTGAATATAAGGCCGATGTTTGGATTAATTGAATTGGTGCATGTCAACATTTGTATTGATTCTTAGAAGATTAACAATAGTATGAATCATTGCGAGACTATACTGAATGCCGAAACACTGATTCATTGCTGATTCTAAATGGCGAACCATGTTATAGAGCCTCTGTAGTAAATATAGTGACTTGTCAGCTCTGTTGACCCTTTTTCTTTAAAGCCTTTATCAGAAGAGAATTCTAGTTATCACAAAGTTACTTTGCGAGGATGTTCAAATCCAACAGTTAAACGTTGGCACAATTTGCCGCAAGTTTTGGATTTCTGTTAGCTGTCATTATTACGGCAAAGTTATATTGGTGTAAAAAGCTGATCAGTACCTTCCCTGCTTTTCTTCGAGTTTTTCTCTTCATATGCTGTTGGAGAATGGCTCTCAAAGAAATCAAATTTTGTGTGAATTTTGAACAATCTCAAGTAAGTCGCAAGCCATCGCAGGTCATCGCAAATGGTTGAGCAAATGAGGCACAAACTAAAACTTACGATGACCTGCGTACTCGTTTAATTTGGGCTTAAAGAGGGGGGAAGTAAGGGTGGCCCCCAAAACCTGGGAGGTGGTACCGAAATATCTTTCTATCCTCCAAAAGATTTAAACCTACGGAGAAGTATATCTTTCCCATATTTTTTTCCCTTGAGTGACATCATCTTCGTGTATGGAAACATGTTGGACCCTTCGATCTCATTGTCAAAACAACATTTGTATTAAGACTAAGACGTTCGTCGATTAATTGTTCCTGGTTTTGAAAATTTGATGTCAATAAATGGGATTCCATTAATTCATTTTCTTAAGAAACACTAAATAAATAAGCTATAAGGCATAATTAGGTGAAATTCTTTAATTAATGATTATAAGCATATCTTCATCATCCAACAGTTCATGGATTGGCCGAGCATCATTAAGATTAAGAAGTTTCTAGTTTCAGTCCCAAAAGTACAATTTACCTTTCCCCCAAATATTTCCAACACTCGTACGATACTGCTTAAATCCCACTATCCACTACAAAAAATCCAATGTTTGTAGATTAGTTACGTGAGCTGATACCTATCGATTATCACTGTCTGTAAACCATATTCAGTTGTGATCTCATCGTGTGACTTCATAGTTCTGAAAAGACCTCTCTGCATGGGTTAAATTCGTGCGGGAATGTTCTGTATTGAAAGCCGATCGAATGGTATGTTTTTCTCCGCTCATGTCGTGGCGCTTGAGAACTTTTTGAAAGAAATCCGTATTTCGAAAGGTATTTCATCAATTCCGTTCACGGTGATGCAACTCTTGTTCCTGGAATCCCAAGTATTTGGATACAATCCGGGTTTTCAGTAGCTTGGATAAGTGCAACTTATCAAAACAATTTCACTCTCATTATCTACGGATTAAATTTGCCGACCAGAGGTATCTCATGGCCGTGCCAAAAGCAAAAGCGATGTTTACTTGGTTTGAAATGATATTGCAGAAATATTTTTTTTTATTCCAATACTTCGAGGTTATCTTTCATCGATTCATTTGATGAAAGATACCAACTCGAGCGAAAACTCTAGAATCTTCATTTTGTAAGAATTGAGCGGCAGGGGAACACCATTTAATGGAGGGGAATCAAGTCTGGGCAAAATGTCAATATAAACAACGATAGTTTGAAGCATTGTTCTTGTGAAAACGTGATGCCTTAATTGGGTTCGTCACTTCAAGGCTATTCACTTTGAGGTGCCACGAAAAAAGGCAAGCTGGTATTGCTTTTTATAGTTTGGCATTTCTAGAGGTCGTTCGGAAGCTCGGTAAAAATCAAGAAGCATTATGCTCTGTTAATTAAAAAAGAAACTAAAAAATTTAGTCGGGAAATAAAATTAAAGCAATTGAAATCTTTAGTAATTTTATATCATTAGTTCCAGTGTAGTATAATTATGTGATACTATGAAATGAAATGACAAAGATAGTTTCAAGCGCGTAAAAAAATGGTTTATTAATACCGCGAACAACAAAATGATTAAATAACTTGTATATTCATATTTTATACACTGTATATATAGCTATGTAAAACTCTCGTCATTCAATCATACTGCCAAGTATATTTTAATAAAAACTTTAAAAAAACTTAAAAAACTTAAATTCCAACCAGCAATAGCATAAAATCGTCGGAAAAACACAATCTGATCGAGCACTGTCACCATTCGCCAGGGGCGGACTGGCCATATGGAGCACCAAGAGAATTCCAGGTGGACGGTCAATCTGAGAGCTGCCGGTGCGATTCAGTATAGAGAGAAAAGATAAACCGGACTGCAGTGCTCGCTCTTACCATCTTTTCGTTACGAAAACTATCGCCAAAAATAGATTTGTTATAAGTACAGATCACAAAAGATGGCTTGTATACGAGCACTATATTGCGGTTCTCAAAAGATACTAGTCAGCAGTCACTATCATGAGTACAACCAGTCAAGGAGTTGAGTTCTCCAAATTTCAAAACTTTCCTGGGGAGCATGTCGACGGATCGCCAAAATGCGTCTCACCCCTTCCAACAATACCGATAGTGGGCCGTTCCCACGACACTTCCCTGTAAAAGTTTCGAGCCCAGTCCGCCCATGCCATTGGCTCAAAGTTCACTTTGTAAGAAGACCCGATTTCAATCATTTAGCATGCTCAGGGAACAGAGGTTCAGACAAGGAATTATCTAATGTAATAAATGTAGAGCGCTGCGTAAGCAGTTTTAAACGACTAGGCAAAAACCACAAAGTTTTCAAACAAAACAGACATTTCGAGAGAAGGCCCTTCGCTTGAAAAGTCACTTTTTCTACTCCAAAGTTTCGGCAGTTACCCAACCGCTTTTGGAAGATTGACAAGTGTGTGTGTGAAATACGTGCTATGAGAGTAAAAATTGGTGTTAGAATTTGAATTCTCTACTATTGATTTTTGTCAGTAACTAGGCGAAAAAAAAAGAAAAATTATACAAAATTAGTTCATCATCCCTTCGGGTTTTCTTTGGTGTGCCGCAGTTCTCAAAACATTTTCCTAAACTCCAAATAGCAACATCTCTAAAGCAAAAAAGCTAATTATTAAATTCTTATGAGAAGAGAGCGGCTGCTTAATTACAAAGACTTCTACTTACTCACGAATCATTTATAATTAATGCTCACTATTCTGTTAATGTTATATTGCTTCTCCTTATTGAAGCCTATGTTATAAGTAATCAGTAGAGGCGTTTATTAGACAGGCACCGCAGAGGTGCAGGGTAAAGGGGGGGAAGCTTTCCCTCGCTTTTCGTTTTTCGATGATCTTGCTTTTTTAACACTGGTTTCTTTATAACTAGTGAACATCCAAGACCAGAAGAAAGTTAAGAAAGGAAAAATATAAGAAAAATCAAATAAATCACCATAAACCCCTTCACTGCCAGATTTCTCTCTTTGACAGGTAGAATCGTCTGGCATTAGCCCGGGAAAAATCAATAAAAGTCCTCCGTGACAGTGAAGGGATAAAGAGCCGCATGAAAAACGATCGAATAAGTCCACCATGACATTGTTTGCCACCAACACATATGCCTACTCTACCGTAAGTGGTAAAAATTCTTGTATATAGACAACGCTTGATGCTGTGGTTAATTTTTAGCAATCGGATACCTGGTTAATCAACGTTCTTTACCACAAACTATAACATGGACTAAATTTTGCCATTAAATTAAAACGAATCATACGGTTTAAGGGAAATTCCTTCGTTATAGCTGAAAATGCAGTGTGCTATGAACGTAATTCTTATTTGTAGCGATGAGAGCTTTTTCAATAACATATTTAACCCTTTCCTGCATGGTGTTGTTGTACAGCAACATGTTATAACAATAGAACAATTGGAAGAACAAAGCATAAAACAATAAGAGAACAAAGAACCAAAGAAAAAATCATGCAGGAAAGGGTTAACATTTATATCACGCAAACATTTGCAATGTGGAAATAAAGTGATACAATAGGATATGATTATGATGTTACAAAGAACAAGTTTTTTTTAATATCAGAAGAAAAGTTGAGGTTATTTTAATCGACAGCTTTACCATAACAATTTTATACAAATATACTGTTATAAAGTAGGTGGCGTCTTACGCAAGCTTTGATTGATCAACTACCGTGTTTGCATAACCTCGTGCATTCTGGCGTCACCATTATTCGCCACGATTTATTACGGCATCACACGCCATCCTGATAGTAAGGAGAATTTATGGTTTGATGACGTTCATGAAAAATGTTAATAACATGTTTGTTTTACTTATTTTGTCCGAATATTTTATAAAAAAAGTAGATACTGTTTTCCTATGTTCGCATGGCCTGATACAAACACTCGTAAGAGTTTGGAAGAACTTTCAAGCTACTCCGAAACTCTCACTCGTGTTTGTATCAGGCTACGCAAACACGGCGTAACAGTTTCTATTTCTTAACTACCAGTCGTGCTGGATGGATGGAATTTCTGAACAAATAAAAAACATATACAAATGACGAGTGACAGAGTTAAAGGAATAGAACGAAGCTGCGATCTACCACTGAGCCCTTGACACATAGTCTAAATTGTTCAGCAGGTGAGTTTTAAATTTATAAGTACATTCCTAGAGTGGTCATGTGCTTGTCATGCTGGGTCACTGCGGAAATACGTTTCTCACGGCTCTGTACAATCACCATGATGGCCAGTACCGATCGATGTAAAATCCGTTTATAATTCTTTTTTTTCTGAAAAAAACAACTGTCGTTTTCTCTCCAAGAATCAAGTTGTTCTTCATTGCCATCTCATCTTCCCATTCACAGTACAGTATTTAAATTTGAACTTTGAGCTCAAAATCCCTGGTCTTTCGCTTTGCTTTGGTCTCGCTTGAAAAAGACTTCAAAATGAGTACTAGCTTTCAAAACTGGTAAACAACTCCAAATACAAAAAGTCGTTCTTGAGAGAATTTTGTTTTGATTTGTCTTTCGCAGCAATGTATGGCTAAATTCCATTTAAACTAGCCAAATT
>JBAHVQ010000323.1:359280-371989 GCA_036872915.1 Nanipora kamurai | reverse complement strand
CTTAAGGTTGCTGCTTCGGGTAATTTTTCATAGAGGATTCGTAATTTAATATGGCTTATACATGATCTATCACGTGACCTTGTCAATTTGTTATTTTATCACGCCGGACAACACCGTCCGCGTTAATTGTGGTTAAATAAAGAATACTACGTAATTTAACAATATATCACATTTTTATATAATTCACGAGATAGATTTTATTTTTTTAGATTTTACTCTAATACAAATAATCTGCCCGTACAACCTAGCTTAATATTTTGTTGTGATATTCAAAACACAATCCTCATTCGAGTTCTCAAAACAATTCACCGAAGTGAGATCATAAGATAAAAATATGCTGAATTTTAGACGCCACTGATTACTCTAGAAACAATGGATAAATGCTCAATTTGTAAGATATCTTAACTTTATGATACTTCTTCTATAGTTTGATATACAGTGCTCGGAACTTATAACGATTTTAAAGATAGTAATCACCGTAGAAAAGATCGTGTCAAATACAGCATGTAAAAATAGAAACTGAAAGGATATTGATAACTTTTGTTCAAAGACAATAAACTTTATTCGAAGTAAATACCATGTGTATAACATGGATTCGAATTTACGTCGTATCGCCGGCAAAGTTAATTAATTAAATTCATCTTAAATAATTATGCTAAATAATTGTCTTAAATAATTAATTAAATTCGTTTGAAGTAAGTGCACATTCATTCGTCATTTTGACATTTCAACATGTTACAGTCGTGTTAGATAACTGCTTAACTTCATGAAAGATGTTTCGAACTACATTGAGAAGACTGGAGGCAAGATTCAAGATTCTAAAATGTTCTTCTGGTAATAAAAAAAACAAAACAAAACAAGTGTACTCTCATTAATTGTGTTCTGCATTGCTGTTCGTACAGACGAATCGAAAACTGACTGCAACAAAAAAACTAAAATAGGGACGGAGTTGTAACACTGATTGATTCAAACCAGTGTCCTCTAACCAGGTATTTTTACTTGAGACCTACCGTTATTTCTATGTGGAAATTATTTCTCGAAAACCTTTTTTTTATAGAGAAAACGAAAAGCTTATCAAAAGTGTATTTCTCAAAATTCAACGTCAAAATTAGTCCAAGTTTGAATTACAAGTTCATATACTTTCTATCAGTATACTAAATATGTCAAGTGAGCATTTCATAAACTCCTGGTTTCACAATTATCGATAATAAATTGAGTCAAGAGAGAAAAACATTCTGTATATAGATAAATGTTTTAAGAAAGGTTTAAGAAAAGGGTTCATAAATCGCCAACAGTTCTGTTAAAAACACTGGTCAGTGGTCTCTACCATTAGCAGAAGGACCTGCAAATTGCAGTGCTGACGCCATCCTTTTGGGAACACTTTCAAAGATAATGGTAACACGCAGTCCAGTTATGTATAGGTCAGTAGGTCAGGGTCGATTTGACGATGGAGACGGAAGTCCGAGGCAATATAGTCTCCCTTTTTGTGGAAGTCGCTTACAATGGTACGAAGACTAGAAGAATATATGTAAAAATTTGGAAATTTCTCATGTTCCCAGTAATATAAAATGATTTTCAGTTGTTGAAATAAGTGATTTCAAAACTGTTGTTTGGAAAAATTTCCAGGGGGAGCATGTCCTCAGGTTTTCCCAGATTTTCAACCTCTCCAGACGAAATTTGATGGTTAGATCGTTTTTGATACTACAAGGAATCTCTGTAATCAAACATTTGATCAATCAAGAGAAAAAACAAACGCCGCGGAATTTCTCGATTACATAATGAGAACATCTAACGTCACCACCATACAGTCAAGTCTCATCATCTGGCAAAGCTTTTGTACCCTCTTTCCTCCTGTCCTCCGAAAAGTTGGATTTAATGGCTTCGTCCATAATCCCGGCTTTCGCAAGTGTGGGCTGATTTCTTTGGCTGACATTAGAATCATTCATGAGCTCTCGCTAACGGAAGTTAATCTTTTAGTTGATGTCAACTTACGTCAAGTGTTTCAAGATTTTCTGTCTGTCTGGATGTCGTCTTGAATTGGATGTCAGCCAAAAAGAGAATCCTGCATTTGTGCGTTGGTTCCATGAACACGGGTCGGTCGAATCGCTTATCACAGGTGTAGCAGGGTTAAAGAACGACTTTTTGAATGCGACCTTGTCACACCACAATTTTAGCATTTGCCGACTTTTGTTTCGTTACACTTAAATTGCGATAGGGCAAGTTTCGTAATAATCGATAGCTTTACTTAGTTTATTGAGCTGATATGTTTGCCGATCTGCTTTGATTTTTGGGTAAAAAAAGTGTGTATTTTTTTTTTTTTAAACAAATGATCTCTCATTTTTAGTTGCAAACGTTTTGTATATATCGAAGAGCTTTTTGTTTTAAGGTATGTATAACGGATACATACAAGTACTGAGTATATATACTGAGTACAAGTATAATAAATTAAATGAATACGCAAATTTAAAACAACGCCAAGTGGCAAGTATAGTTTCTTTCAATTAGTCAAGGGTGAGTTCGCAGAATTTAATGTAAATGGGTTTCGACGATATGGAACTATTATCCTGTTTGCTAAGAAGTCAGCAAAGGTTCTGATCAAGTAACTCAATCCCAAGACAGCGCGTGGCTTTTCATTATATCATTCAACTGTATCTGGTTACATTGCCCGGGTAATTGAATGCTCCACTCTCATCGTTTAATATTTTGTTGCTTGCTGTAGACTTACAGGGATGACATCATCATCGTAGTGATACAGCTTTGTAACAATGGAGTTCAAAGAAAACCATAGTAAGTACAAAATCGGTTGTTGCCATTAGCATAACCTCGTGAAAACGTAGAGACAATGTCGATCTGTACAAGGTGCGCGCTTTAAAAAAATAGATTAATTCGCAAAGCATTAAAAAGATTTTCGGTACGGCTATATAATCGATTATGCTAAGAACAGGCTAAACCTTTCGTAGGATCGTCACTTTTCCGGAATATGTCAGCCCAGATTTGAAATTCGAGTAACCAATTGACCTTATTCGTTGACATCGTTTCCCTTAGACCTCTTAGTTCTATGGTAATGTGGATGAGTCATGTCCACATAAGGAAAGAGGATTTGACTTATCATTAATTATACACTGTCAATGAAGTGCGATATCTTCTGATCATAAAACAATTTTTCATGATCAATGGTTTGGATTTAGACGATACACTATCGAAGCTCGTGCCTCTCTTACTTATAACACCTACCTTTGTATTATAAAGGAAAGAAACACAAACTCTGTACGGATCTTAAACTTTATGGAAGAGGTATTGAAGTACATTGTTTTGATATTGCTCCAGTATTAACGCGTACAGATTATTGCTATAAAACAAACGAATGTATGAAACGATGTTAACATAAGGTACCGCGGGCATTCTGATATGTGATGTACAAAGTTGTATGGTAACCAGTTTTTCGTTACTTTGAAGCACATTTGATCTCGTATTTTGGGCCCGTAATTTTGAGTACTGTCTTTTGAATGTTTGCACAAAGGGTGTCATGGATTGTGTCATATTTTATATACCCTAACAATTGAGGAGATGCACAGTTCAAACTATATTTAATAATAATGCGGCCAGCTAATCGGTGTAACCTTGATTCCATTTGGGACAAATCTTGGAATCAAACTCTGAACAGATCTCTGTGTTCCGATAAAGGTTACAAAGACGGACAAATCAAGAGAGATGTATGCAATTTTCAAGAAGACAAACAAATGCACTCCTGGTGTTCTTACAAAAAAGGAACATATACGTGCGGGGGTTGAAATGGGATAATTATCATTTGCGATGGATGGTATTAATCGCTAATTGTCTACGAGAAAGCAACATTTAATTCACGTGGTGGAAAAAGCTATGAATTCAACAGTTTCTTAGCCCATGTTGGCGCCAAATATCGAGCGATAAACCGTAATAGGGAAGTTATATTTTTGATAATCGGAGGGCTTGTGTTCATACCGAGGCCTAATCACTTAAGAGTTAACCTGATTAAGGATATCTCTCGCAAATGCTTCAAATAGCTTGTGAACCTGAACGTTTGTTGACACGTACACGCACACGCATACAACAGCCTGATTAATATTTGCTAAGTAAGCATCTGTTGTGGAAAATAACCCCTCACTTCTGCTGTGGAGATGTAAGAGAATTTTGTCAAGTTAGGTGTAATCGAAGGACGTTCGATGAAGCCTAAAACGTGCGCTTTTTCGAGCCAACAGCGGTGAGGGGGTCGATTCCCATAAAAATGAGGTAAGCTTCTTTAATCACGAGGTTTTTTGTAATAAAGTTAACAGTCATTGCAGAACACCGACAAAGCCCACTGCTATGGATATGTCGCGATAACGGATGGTATAAAACACAGCTGTGGTTGCAAACGATCGTTATTCGTAAAACGAACGATGCAGCAGAAGGTGGTCAAAGGGTCAACAAATCGGTGATGAAATGCTAATTCACCTCGAAATAAAATACATCTGCATATGAGAATGTAAACTCGGATGCTAGTGATGCTGCAAGACTCTGTGCCTGAAGTAAATCCTTTACAGAGCATACTGAATCCAATCTGTTCAAATAACTTTTCGCGGAAGGTTTAAGATCACAAAAAAATGCTAGCTTTGCTTGCTAATAAAAACAAAGCGAAATGTTGTTAATCAGTCGTACATTTCTAAAGGAACTCATGTTTCACAATTGGCAACATAGATCGACACAATGATGTCCCAGCGCAAGCGATGACAGATGCACAACGGATGATAAATCGCGTGCTGCGAGACAGAGTGAACGGCCAAACTGATCCACAAACAAATTTCTAAATTTAATAGCGGCTTGCTCACGATTGAGAAGCAATTGATCACCTTTGTGACAAATGTCCAAACAAGACAAGACAAAGGTTTTTTGAAATGTCAATCCAATAAACAGTGAGCGTAGTCGGCCGTTCTTGCCTTCTAGAAGGCTTGTTTTGTCTACAAACTAAACGAACCCTGAGCCGTGAGGACAGCTTAATGTGCATTTGCGAAGTGTGCTATACCAATGAAACTCGTCGAGCTGCTTCATTTGATTCATACAAACACTTTGCTTGTAAAATACGTCCTGGAGTTTCGATATTATTGGTAGGTTAAATTAAATTTATTCTTTAGCTAAATGTTTGAAGATATATCCGCCATAAAATTATGGATCATAACCACCTAACTTTGCTTCCTTTTCTATAATTTGAACACGTGTTTCAGTTATACGGCATTATCATCAGCGTCCATATGCACCAGATAACAGTAATCTATAAACCTTGATAAAAGGTCTGGGTCTTAGTATGAAACAACACATATACCGAATACAATCATCTTGTAGAACTCAAGTTATGGGTCAAAAAACAAGAGAGAATGTTGAAATGGTAATATTTCGAATTTATTACAAATTCATCATCAGACCAAGTGTAATAAATTCGAAATATTACCATTTCAACATTCTCTCTTGTTTTTTTGACTCATTTCTTGAGTTTTGCAAGATGATTATATTCGGTATATGTTTTGTTTTATACTTTTTCAAACTATCGGCTTCTCTTTTTTATGTCTGTTTCTTACTAAAGTATAAATGAGCTGATCTTTGTTGCCCAATTATTTGTATCATCCTCGTTTTTTTCGTGAAGTTTGGATCGTAGATGAAACCGATGAATGAAACACAGCCACCGGAAGGTACTGTCGAAGAAACATTGTAACTCCGTGAATGAGTATATGGCATGGAGCTGGTGAGATAGTGAGAAATTTCCTGTCGACCTTATTATTTTTGTTCTAAATAGGGACGATTGAATTCGTCAAATTTGCTTCCGAAGTCATTTTCACGTAGCCTGAGACCGCCAAAGCTGTCGTAAACGAGAAAGACCCAACTAACCGGCTCAAATAAACTTCAACCTCATAAACCGAACAGTTCATGATCCAGAATGGCTATGTTAGTCAATGAGAGAAAAGCTACTATTAATGTGTGACATCCAACCTACGCATGATTTTAGAAATATTGTTTTTCGCAGAAAATCTTTTCTGGATCCATAAAGATCTACAACAACGTAGTACTTTCACGGACGTTCCCTTTTACTGATTTAGGTCATATTAGAGCTGTAGACTAGCTACGTATTTTGGTTTGGTTGAGTGGATGTGTGTCTTTCCGTAAGCAAGCATGCATACATGCATGCATAAAATGATGGATGGATGGAATGATGCATAAATAGATAAGATAAAATGAGATGAAATGTTTATTTAAATACAGTGGTTGAATGAAACTTAAATATTACCAAGATGATTATTTAATCCTGACCTACCTAGAACCCGTGTATACCATAAGGTATGTTCACAAGTTATAACTTCGAATACATGATTACAGATGTGAACTAGATAAAACCATCTTAGTGTTGCCAATGCAGAATTGGTGGGTTTTAATCCTCATTAAATTTGGTTAATGATGGTTCATTTTCCAATAAGTTGGGAAGAGAACTCCATGTCACAGCTCCAGTTACAACTAAACGTTTCTGATAATAGTCAGTTCTATTTCAGAATCATCCTCAGGGTAATATGAAACGATAAATTCACATTTAACCTACACTGCTGAAGTCAACTGAAAAAGTTGACTCGAGTTGACTTCAGCAGCGTAAGTCAGTTCTAATTCTTGGAAGTTCGATAGTTTCTGTCGGATTATCGTAAATTAGAAGCAGTAAAATGGTAGAACCAAACTGGTTCACAAACAATTCAGATAAATAGGAAAGGAGGAAAACCATTACAATTTGGAGCATTATAATGCCTTTTTGGCATTTTCTCATATTGGTCAAATACAACAGCCCTAATTAATGGATGGTTGGGCATATGGTTGCATAGCAGCAGGCAGGAAACTTCTCAGGAAATGTAAGAAATCTTCGAGGATATCGCTTATTCGTATTCGCAATCCAATATTTTCGTATTTCTAATCTGAGGACGATTATTCACGTCTCTTTGTTTACCAGATACGTACACTGACCGCGTGTCGCGTGTGACTAATTACATTAATGTATATTAATTTGTCACATACCATTTCCGGTCTATTACAGGTGGATTAATGGATAGACAGATGGACGTATCCATGCATGCATGTATGCATGTATCCATGTATGCATGCATGTATCCATGTATGCATGCATGTATGTATGCATGCATGTATGTATCCATGTATCCATGTATCTATGTATTTATATATTTATGTATCTAGGTATACATTATACATGTATCAATGTATCCATAGGCGTAGAGTATGGGGGGAAGGATTTGAGGGGCTTCAGCCACCCGGGATATCTTAATCGGGGGGCTACGTCCTCCAAGGAATTTTGCAGCACTGACTCATCAATCATTATATAACGATCCTACCCTTTTTTCTGAATTTTGAATTGCAGTTTGATACTATTAAAGTCTTAGGAAATTTTTGCTGATCAAACTGTGGAACGCCACGGACTCAGAAAAGTCCATAGCGTTCCACAGTTTAATCAGCAAAAATTTCTTAAGACATCATAGCCTTGTTATTCCTGTCAGTTAAAGCCCCCATTTACACATGAGACAACACAGTAAACACAACATCGGAAAATTAGCGGGAAATCCATATTGCCATGTACCTCGGACTTGAGTTTTGGCCATCCCAAGCAAGAGCAAAACTCTACGCCGGTGAATATATCCACGTATCAAGATGGATCTATGTATCTGTGTATCCATATATTTTGTATCTATGTATCTTTTCATGAAGTATGAGACAAACTCCGAATAATAACATTTGCATAAGCTTAAGATTCGAGTTTTGAGTTTATAGGATTTTACCTTTCAGAATTTTTTTCGTACTTTTTTCTTTGTTGGATAGAAATGGCATCAATGTATCAATATATATATAAAGTTTAAATATATCTTTCTATGTATCTATGTCTCTACGTGTCAATGTATCTACGTCTCTATATGTGTCTCTGTATTAATAAAACTCTGCATGTGTCTATATTTCCATGTATCTATGTATCTAAGGATCCATGTATCCATACATGTGTCGATATATGAAAAAAAGAAGTCGGATAATCATGCTCTACCGTTCAACTATGACACAGTGTATAGAGCAAAATTATCACAGTTTGTAACGAGATCTTTTTCCCAACAGGCCTGTGGCTTGTCAGTGAAAAAGTTGTTACAACGACGTGTAATAATTTCTTCAAGTTGATACAAGTTGCTACTTTCAACCCTGTAGCAGCTCATGCCAGCACCATCAATATCTAAGCACTACCTATGACAAGTCGAGTCCAGTCGTCAATCTATTTAAGTCTCATATAATACCTTGTAAGCAAGGCAGTTCAAGAGTATGCATAAAACGTTCCATAGCTTGGCTCCAAAAAGTATTCAGCCATTCAGCAGCTGGTTTGTCACGCCTTTTTACTAGTGTGGACCTCCAAACAATGATATTCCAGTCTAGCTGTCCAATCAGCTGAGCTTACTTTCCTTTCTGGCGCTCAAGTGGTGTCGTATTCAACTCCAGCCGTACAGCGTAGTTCTTACGGTAAAAGAAACTAAAAAAGGTTCCGATTAATTAACCATTGTCAGTAACAGTTGTCAAAATAGCATTAAGGGTCGGATGCTTGGTGTTGGTTTGTTTCGCGCGCTTTCGGTTCTAATCTTTTTAATCATTTTATTACCCAAAGTAACTTTATAAGGTAACTAAATTTGAGCGAACATATATCATAAATGAAAGAACCAGTGCGTGTAAGGAAGGAAGAAAGCTTGAAAACATAACTTGGTTTTCAAATTACTCTGAGAAAAAGTTTCAGAACTTGTGTCGTTTATGAAAACAACGTAAAGTTAACTAAGTGCTCCAGTGCTAATGAAAGATACTAATCAGAGCATAGCGAATGCAATGAAAGATGTTGGATAGGAAATGTTAATTAGTTATTGCCCAACTCACTCGTGCCGTGATATTTCTTTGTTATAAAACATTAAAACGAAATATTATTGGTCTTACTGCGTTTTTGCTTCAGAAAATATATAAAAACTTCATCACCAAGAGAAAGGAAGTAACTTTCTTTATAGTTGAGACTTTTTGCATGCCGAATTTTTTAAGAGTAGACGAGGCAGTCAGGGAAAATGAGAAAAAAAATGACAAAAAGTTTGAGACTGTATACTACCATAACTATGTTCAAGACGAAACATTTTTCATTATGTGATGAACTGGTACTAAGAATCTTTCGGTCATGCACATTGTCACTCTTCAATTAACGCGATGTTCAACCCTGGTTAAACGAATGCAACTTCGCATTCAACATCAATAAACATTGTTCAATGCAACATGTTGAACTCGTTTGGTCACCATGTTGCACGACATCCGATTATGTTGATTGAAGTTTGATTTCCATTAAACATTTGATGGAACATCGTTCAACATTTCATTGCTGTGACGTGTAAACAACGAGCTTGAACTCGTTCGGCTGTGCACTTATTCATCCCGTACACCTAGTCTCTGCAGGTCGTGTCTTCATAACGTAATATGTTGTATTTGATTGGCTATCCAGTCCAACACTAACCACTAAACAAAGTTGAATTCAACTATGTTGAATGTTCTATTGCGTTCATTTCGCGAGGGCTTTACCCGAAATGATGTTTAATAAAGATTAGTCATGCGACCACGTTGCACAAAAGACTGACACTTGTCAACCTTTTGTGAAACTTCATTTACACCAGTAACGCATTACCTATCAACATTAAAACCGTTCCTAGCCACTTCACCATTATATAGACTTGGTTTAATTCCTTCGTAAATTCATCACATAGTCTCATTATTTGTGGAATACTGTTCGGTCTGTCCCAATTTTACGCCTATATGTTTTGGTGAGGTACCAAGCTTGCTTAGATTCCGTTGACATGTTGTCTCTACACTCTCTGTCACAGGGAAATTATGTCGAATTTAAACAGAAGGGGCAGTATGTCTGCAACAAGCATCAACAATGGCAGTCTCGATAGCGTGTTTACAGGAGAGGTGAGCACTGCACTCAAATTACCTTTTTAATAAAATCTAAATGGTTTTCCTTTAACTTTTTTTTATGTGGTGAATAATATTCTGTCTCATGGAGCACTTCACTGCATTAGGAAGGCCAGCTATCGAAAGACAAGGTTATAAAAAGTTTCAGTTCATGCTTTTAAGAAAATTGAAACTGAAACGATAACTGAATCGTTCATGTTATAAGCTTGGTTGATGCTACGAAGAAAATTCTTGAACTGAAAGCAGTAACGCTAATTGGAACATTGTTTTTGTTTTATATATCTAAATCTTCATCCACAACCCTCTAATTTCTATGGTAATTTAGAGTTCCACGGGTTCAGTGTCATGTTTGACAGCTTAAAAACTTTCCCTTGGCCGGAACATTTAAGACATTAGAATTTTCGTACATGTTTAAAATAACGTTAAGTCCGTCCAGCAAAAAGTTCAGATAGTGTTAGTATAAAGTCAAAGTTTTCCTAAATTTAATACAAACACTACCCGTTATGGAATCTGTCTCGCTTTTTTTATTCTCGGGAATATTTGCATATACTGAACTGCAATACAAGCAGCTTACAGTAGTGGGAAACCGACAGAACGCGAGGGCCGAAAGCCCTTATTTTTCGTGAATGCATTTGGCATACAGATATGACGGACTTTTCGGGATGTTTTGATCTGCTTTTCAGTCTCAATCACTGAGCTTACTTGGAATAGAATTCATAGACGCTGAAATTCATGGCAAAATAAAGTAATATGTAAAGTAAACCAACCCATTACAAATAATACTCCGTTAATGGATGCTTTCTATCTATGATATCAACTGTTCTTTGGTTGGTTGAATCCCAACTGTTGTTATCAAAGCTAAGGATGTTTTGGAACAATAACATTTTCGTTTCTATAGTGAAAACATATCTCAGTTACATCTGCGAACGCATTGGATGACGAATGTTCAAAGCAACGGACTAATTTTCATGTAATATGTAAAGAATTCGTTTTTCGTGTTTCATCAGGGTATCTCAACACAAGAAAGCATAATGAAAACATGAGGCCTAAGATCAAGGGTTATTATTCTTTCCGATTGTTTGGATACTCAGATGAAACACGAAAAACGAGTTCTTTACATGGCTTCTCAAACGAATACATTCCGAAGTAGATGCTTGAGATAACCTTAAGAATATTTAACTCTCGCTTTCTCGTCATGATGAGTTTGATAACATCGCCCGAATACACATGTACTTTGATATCAAAGCACATGTGTTTTGATATTTAAGTAAGGCAGTTGATGTTATCACTAAGTCGTTGTGAAGAGCAAAGCATACAATTTTATATTTAAGAGAATTAATGTTTCTTGAGATTCTTTCAAACACCCAATTCAGGTCTTGATTGTCTGAGAAGTGTTTTACGATGGGTTATTTTGGGTTATCCTTTCAACTGAACGAATCAATATTTCAGAGGAAAATTGAGGTCAAGGTGCGGTTAATTTACTTGAGTGTTTGATCGTAGTATCAAAACAACGTCTTGGTACTGACTGTGTTTTCCTCATTAATTATAAATGAGTTTGTGAAGAAAAAGAGTGAAAATTGCTATGATCTTACATCTGTCCCCAAATGAAACAAAATTCAACCCTAAAATTAACGTCTTACAAACTCCCAGATTCGGATTAAATACAAGACAGTAAAGTTTAATGATAATGCTTTGTCGTAATTTCAAAGACATCGTCAGACCAATCGGCTATACAGTCTTAAGTAACAACGAACTTTGATGGGATTATGACATCATCACAGAGAGAACCTTTCCAAATCTATTGACCACGCCAAAAACCACGGAAAGACTGGGCACTAGGTAACAAGCGCGAGCTATGATAGGTTGATGTTTGCATTTGTAAACTATCAACTAATGCCAGCTTAGGTAGATTTCCCAGAACCCAGTCTTCCCAGGTGTTCTGGAGGGGTCAATATAGGTGAATATATTCTTTGAAACGAATACATAGATCAAATTTTGACTACTCAAATAATCAGCAATCATATATATCAGCAAAAATATGATACAAAAGAGAACAAAAACATGTTTACGTTGACAACAAACATAAAATTGGTTCACCTGCTCATGAAAAGGTCTCAGGGCGGAGGTGGGGAAAATGATTGTTACACTGTCACTTGATTACCGTGTTGATCGTGAGAAGATGAATCGTGATTCTTGATCTCGATTAATTTTATCTTGTCAAACGCTCAGTAACTATTTAGGTTAATCAACATTTTTGATCTATTTTTAAGTCTGGATCGACATGTTCGGGCTCTGACGATGGATTCGTAAGCGGACTCATCCCTCGTCTAGTGGTATCCCTGTCAGCCGAATCAAAGAAGAATGATCACCTTTCGTCTTGGGAAAAACGAGATCTAACCAGAACAAGATCCCTGCCGGAAGGAAATGAGGTATGAAGTCTGTTCCAAAAATATGCACGGGCTAAAGTAAACAAAACTGTGCAGATCTTTGACAGCCGCAACAACTGTACACATTAAAAATCAATACAAACTCAACTATATAGGTACATATAGAATTATAGGTATACATAAGTATATATATACATGTATATATATATACATGATCAGGATGATCAGGATGAAAGTAACTGTTATTTACAGTCACCTTTGATGCCTCACAAATGTGGGACATCAAAGCCAATTGC